>JAODJW010000127.1:28025544-28056677 GCA_026777045.1 Hyperopisus bebe | reverse complement strand
TTCCAAAGTCTGTGCGCAAAAATCCTGCAAAAATTTAAATTAAAATGAAATAGCACCATTTGCATTTTAATTTTCCATTTATGTATGAGTCAGATGTGAAAAATTAAAAAATAAAATTAAAACCCCTTTTTGTCTTTTCATTTTCCAATTTGACTTTTCATTTTCCAGTTTGCCTTTTCATTTTCAAGTTCACTACATGCAAATATATGTTAATCGGAGCGGGACGGTGGGCGGAGCATAGTGTTATATTGGACATCATTTTCATTTTATTTTTTGCAGAAAATACCTCCCATAAAGGTCTAGAAGGGTCGCAAGTTGGAAATGTAAGCATTTTAAAACCAGCAAGCTCCTATGCTGATCCACGACCAGATTTCCCAGCCCAGTCGTAGAATTAGCCATATAAGTGGGTCTTGGGTCTGCAAATGTTTAGCGCAAAACTAGAGAGAACACTCAACCAATCCAAGAAGACAAACCACAGATTCTTAATTTAAAATTCACGGCATATCCAATCAGATTTTGTGCGATAGGCATTGATTGGCGTAAATTCGCGCTTGCTCATATCTTTAATTTAGACCTATACCTGATATAGGGTCGTGACTGGGCTGTGTGGTAAAAACTGGTATGCGTTAGATTGATTGTATAAAGAATAGATTTCAAAATTAGCTATATGAAGAGCGTAGTAAATAAAAGTTACATACATGTAAATGTGTGCGCAGACTTGAAAATCTTGTTGACACTGGTATATCCACAGTATCCGTGCTTTAAATAAAATTTATTTATGCACTGGTGTGCATTCTAACAGTACCAAATATTCATTTTAGACCACGGGATATTAAAAGGCATATTAAACAGGAAAATTTAGGTTTTACTGAGTTTACAGAAAACTATACGAGCACAACAATATTACAACACTCAACATTTTTTTCTTGTTAACTATCGTATTTATTGTTAATAACATAGCTTATTTGTCTTAGTTGAAAAATTCACCACCCGTAGGGTTCACACGTGCATTTCAAAACAGGATATTCCGTTAAATGTCACGTGCTGTTATGAACCGGAAGCCCCGCCCCCTACGTTAGGGTTACGTATGAAATGCGTGATGGTTGTTTGAGCACACTTGCTTAAAAAAATTATGGTGTTTTATGACAAAGACTTAAAATATGAACTGCATCACCGTTGAGGATTTGTCTCACGGGACGGAGAATGTCCCTGTTTTGTTCGAGGGGACGGTGAGAAAAGAGACGCCGGTTTTCCAGGTATTGTGGCTCATTGGGGTGGTCACCTAGTGCTGATGTGTTCCATCTAGGTCTTACTACAGTCCAGTCAGCGTAAAAGTTCACCTGGAAAAGTAGGTTTGTGCCTCTGCATTGTTTAATACATAGTAATACTATTCATTTATTTTTTTTCTATTGGTTATTTTGTATGTTGCATGGTAGCTGAGGAAACATAATATTTGGTAACTTTATATTTAATTTCATAGTGTTAGTTTAATAAATTGTCCAAAAAAATCCTCAGAAGTATAGTTGACATAAGAACATTTTCACGCGTGGTCAATTTTTAAAGAGCTACAGTATTTAGGACTTTAAGAATCGCCATGTAGTCCGTTCACTTGTTTTCCTTTTAACAGCAGATGGCGACAGAAGGTCGTTTTTTCGTCACTTAACTTCAGCAGTCACTTTTCACTTTAGTAACTAACTTAATTTTTAAACTTGTTTTAAAAGGATAAACCCATCCATAATCCAACATTTTAATTTTATTTTTGCCATTTTTTAATTATACATTTTTAATAATGGCTATTAATAAGACATTGATGGGAAATGTATACAAAATGAAATATACCGTTTGTATATCGGTTTAATAAAAAATGCATTGTATGGCTTGCTGTTTTAAATAGCATATTTTATTAAATTAAATGGATCTGGCGAACAACACTATATAAATATTGTTATATAAATCTATGTAACATAGTCTAATAAGACTAAGATAGTATGCTGGCATTGCCAAGAAGTATGGAAAATCGGCCAGGCAAAGTGAATTTGGGCTTGTGAAGTGATGGTGGCCTATCTGGCTTGTGTTATTAAAATGAGAATGCAAGGGGCTGTACTTGTTTAAAGGTGTGTGGAGAGATGTTCACTACTCCTATGATTCTCTGTTATTTTAAGGCTTTTCACATAAAAAAAAATGGGCAATAGCAGTATCTTTGGTAGTTTTATATTGTGCTTAATGATATATTTGTCATTGAAATGCTTAACATCTGTATTGCAGTACACACCAGAGAATGTTCCTGGGCCGGGCTGTGACAATTATCCAAATGAGGTGACCTTACCTGGATGTGACTGTAGATCCCACTCCTGCCAGCAGGGGAGCTGCTCCTGCCTTCAGCACCATGGTCAGCTGTACGACAGCACAGGCCATTTGTTGGACCGCACTGATGAGCTTACAGGATACAGCAGGCCCGTGTTTGAGTGTAACACCTTGTGCAGGTGCGGAGAATCCTGCTCCAACCGGCTGGTCCAGCAAGGCTTAAAACTGAGTCTGTGTGTGTTTCCCACCCAGGGCAAAGGTTGGGGCGTCCGCACACTGGAGCCTATGTCTCGGGGCAGCTTTGTGTGTGAGTACGCAGGGGAGGTGATCGGGTTTGAGGAAGCCTGCAGGAGGCAGCGGGTTCAAAGCCCAAATGACATGAACTATATCATCGCAGTGAGGGAGCATGCTGGAACAGATGTGCTGAGCGAAACCTTTGTGGACCCTGCTGCTAAGGGAAACGTGGGCCGCTTCCTCAACCATTCCTGCCAGCCCAACTTGGTGATGGTGCCAGTGCGTGTGCACTCCATGGTGCCCAGGCTGGCTCTGTTTGCTACCTGTGATATAGCCCCTCTGGAGGAGCTCACCTTTGACTATTCAGGTAGCTACAAGAAAACAGGGGATGTAAGAATAGGCCTGGGCCCAGGTGAACCAATATCTGCCACGGGAGGTACAGATCTACAGAAAAGAAAACCCTGTTTGTGCGGCACCCAGAACTGCAGACTGTTTCTGCCTTTGGACGTGTCTGTAATCAGCAGCAGTTAAACCCCCAGAGGCCTCTGCGACCTTGTGATTTACTTTTAAAATTAGGTTCTATTTTTCTATGCTGAAGTCCTAATACCACCTGGTTGGCTTTTCACTGTGGATTCAATGGGGGACATTTAGGTGGAGAAGAATGGTATTCTCTATCCTGCTGGTGCAGTTTCAAAGGAGAGTTAAAGGCAGAAATCCCAAGGAAGCAGAAGCCTGTGGAGAGTCACATTAAGAGTTTGCCACCAGAATGAGTAACTACAGACTCAAAGGTAGTGGAATGACTTTGAGTTGACATTGGCAAGTGTGTTTAAAAGAGATACAATGGCTGACGGGAATGTGGGCCAGTCACAGGCACTTCTGTAAGTGGCTGTGCCACTGTGATGGTCCAATCTCTCTAGTGCCAATGTCTCTGACATCCTGGCAAACTCCAGTGCCCTGCTGCACCCTTGTGGTACATCAGCTTTGGACGTCATGGCCTACTCCAAGACAAGCTCGATAATGTAGGGCACTCAGCTCCCCCACTCCCCAAAAAAGTCATTGAGCTGAAAAATATATCAGACTTTGATGTCTTTTACTGGCATCCTATCTAGGTCACCCCTGCCTGACAGTAAAGGGTTGCAACAGTAAAAAAAAAATAAAAAATTCTAATGGTTTAACTTGCTTCCTACCATTGATGGGACAGGACCTTGGAGTCTGCAGCTGCAATCTATAGGTAGTCTTACGACCCTCGCCCCCCATCAAACCAACAGAGGATCATGGGATCTCTCACTACACAAGTTGTATATAGCAGACATATTCCTGTCAGATGTGGTGTACTCTGTGTAGCTGCTGGTGTAGCTGCTGGAGAGTGATCAAAAAGTCACAGGTTCTATACCCAAGAAGGTCCCTACTTTATTTTTTTTCTTCAACTGAGACACCTGATTGTACTTTATATATAGTATTTTTGGAAGTATCACTCTGACAGCATCTTGAGGCCGCATAAAGAAATATGGTTATCTTGTCCTTCTGGTCCTTCTGTGTTTTCATGTCATGCCGTGTCCCTTCAGAAACATTCTCAGGTTTGTTCGTTTAACCCACATTTCAGAGCAATTAAAGAGTGCCTCTGGGTATTCCTTTATAGAACCCCCCCCCCCCCCCCGCACCACTGTGTTGGTTCGATGTCCCACTTTCAGTTTCTCATTCTTAACGTTCCCACTCCTCCCAAACTGCCCTCTTTCAGGTCTAGACCCGCCTTCATCGCTGCTCTTCTGCTAATTTCCACATCTGGGTTAATCACCTCAGAGATCAAGTTTCCCAGGAAGGGTGCACGTTGTGAGCCAATCCCCAGGCGCCCCCGCCCGCCGCTCCTCCCTCGTCGTTATGAGCGCTCTCCTAGCTGAAATCACTTTTAAAGTGATTCTGGAAACATTTAGCCATCCAGAATCATTGAATATTGTTCCAAAAGAAAGATGGGCGTGCAGCACAAGTCTGATGATGGCGCATGCACCTGTGAGAAACATTTCTCAAATCATCTTCGCCCAGGATCAGAATTGTGTCCTTTTCTATTATCTGACTGGCCAACTAAATTTATATAGTGAAATTTCTGAGAGTGGTCTTTCTCAATTGTGTTACACATTTGTTTTTTACATTATATATAGGAAGACAGCTTGTCGACTTGTTTTAACAAGACAGTGCTGCAAACCAGAAGTAATTATTTATGTTTAATCAAGGCAAGCGAACCCACTAGGTGGAATAATTACATTAATATCTGTGAGGAAGACCCACAGTGAAGTGGCGAGAGACAAAGTGGGAAAGAGGTTGTGTAATCAGTGCTTCCAAGTGGATGGAGATGAGTGCCCTGGAACTCTGTGATAACATCTTGTCTAGTTCTCAAGGACATTCCTGTATGCTCGTCTGGAGTGTGACGGCACTTCCTGTGACATCACTCTGACGTCACTACATTACATAAAACCACCACGTGTTAGTCCAGGATCTCAGGCCCCTCCTCCCATAACACAGTCCCATTGCTTGGCAACATGTTAAGTGATGGCCACATCGCTTTAACACCAGCAGCCCACCTAGGGGGTTGACTGGTACAGGTAATAGTGAAAAAAGGTATCCCTGAATGCATATCTTTGCTTAAGCAGCAGTAAGAGGTTTATGAAGTGTGATCTGTACCAGTTATCTGTGGCATGAGTATTTAACCACAGAGAAATTTCATGCTCAGTGTGCGTCCATCTCCTAGATCATGTTCACGTTTAAAATTGAAGTCCCTTGAATCCCCATGACAACAGGAGCTGTAAGAGTGACTGGCTCTCAGTGATCTTTATACTCTGTAGAAGGAGAGGATGTGGAGAGATCAAATAAACAAACGCAGTGTCAAGGGGAGGAAGAGAGGCTGAGCTTTCTGTGTTATAGGGGGCATCTTACAAAAGCAGGAGATTTGGATTTGTGAGGGGGAAATTACTGATAACCACAGAATGTGTAAAAGTGTAGATGAGATCAGTCAGGGGGAAAACAGCTTTAAGGTGGTGGCGAAATGATAGTTTGCAATATGTCTTATGGTGAATGTCTTAAATTGCAGTCTTTTCAACTTTCTTCGCCCGTCTGTTCTGGTGATGAGGGTAATTTATCAGTACTGAGCTGCCTGTGTAAAAGTAAGGCGGGGTTTTAGTGGTTTGTATGCCTTGTAAGCCACACCCTCACATGCCACACCTACAAAAGTTATCAGTTCAGTAGCACTAGAATTACAGAGATTATTGCGTTCTATTTTCATATTTTCTTGGGCTTTGCAAACACCAGGAGAATTTCCCTTTCACCGAGAGGGAGAGAGGGGAAAAAAAGCATAACATTCGGTTGTCCCAGATACTAATGTGAATTTCGATAAGTGCTTCTATTTCTACCCAGCTCAAGGTTAACTGCCCTGGGAGTCAATCTGGTTTGTGCAAAGACTTTTTTCTTCCATAGGAAACTGACTTCCAGAATAAATGAACGAAACAGACCGCACGCTGTGTTTCCATCCACATTTACCTGTGCAGATCCAGGAGGGTCAGGTGGGTGGTGTACACCTTCAGGCTCTGCCCACAGCCAGTCCCAGCCTCTTAGTGGGGGAGGGACTTACCGGCGCTCATTATGACTCTCCTTATGCTCTGAACTCTGAGTTTGTATGTTAACAATTAACAAATCAAAAAAAACAATCACAAAATTGCAAAACTAAAGTGACTTTTCTCTTGCTTGTTTCTTTAATAAAACACCTTCAATGAATAATTTGGTTTGAAGCAAATGATATTTGATTGAGATGCTGAGAAAGAACAGATGTGGATGGGGAATGAGGCACGCCGTGGGTCTGTGAGGGCAGTGCCAGTGAGACCCGTAATTAGTGAGGTGTGCCGACCAGAGGGGGCAGACAGTATGCAGCTACCTTCCATGTCACTTAGCAGGCAATGCTAGGCCTTAACAACAGCCCCTATTACCTGCCTGGAAAATGCTCAAGCCATCGATTACCTTCCACACCTCCCCCCATTTCTTCCCCTTTAATATAGGCTGGGTGGTTCATAGTGTGTGGTTAGAGGTGATTGACCAGCATGGAAATGGTGGCAGGCAGCTTGTCATGTTAGAAATGGGACATTATTCAGGCTATGGGCATAATGAGGTAATCAGCACCATGGCGACCAATGACAGGCTGGGCTTGCGTCAATACAGAAGGGAAGAAAAATGTGGAACGGGTCCAATTTGCTGGATGCTGGATGTTAAATGGAAACCTTTATTGTGAGATCCACATCACACTGCTTTGTTTTTTTCCTCTCTAAATAGACACATTTGTTTTTGGGATTTTATGTGCTGCCCAGTTTGCCTGCTTTGAGAAGGTTTTGCACGTGAAAGTTCTGGATTAATGTGCCAGTTTGTGGGGGCAAATGGATGTGGATCTGGAAGCATACAGAATATGAAGTAGATAGTTTGAGAGGTGCAGTTCTGACCCAGGGAAGGGATTCTGTTTTTGTTTGGTTATAGCTGCTAGGTTGAAACCACCTACCTGTGGCTGAATCCTCTTAAGGCCTGGAAAGACAGCAGAATTTTACTCGCATTGGGTGAATTTAGAATCCCCGAGCTCTGTTGTGGTTTTGACATTTTCGATCAGCTCTCTGTGACATCTCTTCTTACCCTTAATGCTAATTACCACTCATCTGAAGTCTGCAATATCAGAACTGCATTACAGTGAAAGTAAAAGTTTACAGAGACTGTTGTGTACTATGATGTGTGAGTAGCAGGACAGACAGGATTTTCATACGTGGTAGATCTAGCATCTGTGTGTCTTGGTTCGTGGAGTTCACTCCATCAACTCACAGACACTGGCACAGCAGTAGTGCAAATTGGCCCTCGTCCAATTACCAGGTTATGAAAAGAGATTACCAGTCACACTTTGTTCATTTAAAACAGGGAAAATCATGAACATGTGCTAAGGAACCTGGTGTCTGACCTGTGTTTCCTGTTGTTAACCCCTTCAGTACACAGGACTAATCATTGTGGACATGAGGTGTTGAGTCAGGAGCACACACAACCTCCACCGTCACACCTGTGATCTTGGCTAATGGCTACCATAATGATAACTGAATGTGTGTTTACCCAGAGGCATGCTTTGTTTCCTAAGAGGAAGTAAATCCTGCTTTTCGTTGAGACTTTAATTGCTGGACAGTGAGGGTGGTGAAGTACTCTGTCCTTCTTTAATTGCCCTACTGCTTTGTATCTGCAGTGCATTGGGGATAGATAACACAGTCCTTACTCCAGTGCTTGGTTTCCACACATCAGTCAGCATGTCAGTGCCGTTTTAAAGCCCCAGAAATTACACACTTTGTTATTAGAGTCTAATGAATGGAGACTTGCCACTTAATACTGTTCAGTAATGGTCACCTGGCAACCATTTAGCCTCTGGGCATGCCCACTAACTTGCTATGGATAAAAGTGCCATTTTATTGTAATGACTGTAAGGAAATCGACGCTCAAAGCATAGGGATTATCAGGACAGTCTTTGGAATGATCTTCAAGGTCAGGAGACCACAGAATGTGTAAAAGTGTAGACGATAGAAAATTTCTAGTAGGTGATCTCTCCCAAAGCATCAGTAGTTTGTTGCATTAATTCTTATAAGAGTGTCACCGATACATACATCTGCAACCATTATGCTGTGACTATCAAAGCCTGGAGATATGAAGAAAAACAAATGTTTGTATAACATTTAAAATGATATACGTGTAAAGAAAGTTATTTCAGTTGCTGAATTGCATGGAGATTCGTCAGTGTGAAAGCAGGCCAGTATAAAGCATGTGACTGAAGGACATCTGCTGTTACCTTAATGCCGCTGATTGATTTAGTCCGTGCCTTTTAATCTGAACCCTTTGGTCATTGTAATTTTGCAGGGGTTTTGTTAAATACATGGAATCTCTTTCATTCTGTACTTACTCTGAATGGGACTGGTGTGGGAGTTATGGAAGAATCAGGTATTTCAGTCATCTTAATGTCACTCAGAAAAGCATAGTTTTTAATGATTTATCCAGTCCTGCTGATCATTTACCAGTGCATATTTGTATTAATGTGGGCGACTTTTAACTGTTTCCTAACCCCAGCGCCACCATATGGTGCAGACGGATAATAGGTTAAGTCAGAAATGTAAATGTGTTTTTTTTTTCTGGGTTAGCATCATCAGTTTCTGAGTCACAGACACGGACACTTCTGTTTCTCAAGCTGTCATCAAGCTCAGAACCATATTTAGCTCAGTGAGGAATCAGATAATGTTATAACTAGTTTATAATTCAGTAAGAGAACCCATGGTACCGTACAGCAATGATGCATTTCCCTAAAAATGTTTTCACAGTGCCAGCAGGGCTCTATGGGACAATCTGCTGAACCAAGGGTGTGAGCAGGTTTTCTTATGCAAGATTTTAAGGTTACTCGTTCTGTCATTGAGTTTTCAACACTTTAGTCCTGATGTCCTTGTAATTGTAGCTCCCACAATGAAAGACCTTAAGTTTTTTTGTGCAACACCTGCATTCACTGGACTGTGAGGTTTACGCTGCATTTAAGAACTGATGAAGTAAATCCTGTCTACCTGGAAAACAACTCCAGAGTTCTTTTCTTTTCTCATTTTTCCTCCTCTTCTAGCTCTCCAACCCATGGTCCTTGTCACTCCTAGTCCTGCACAATCTTGCTGTAGAACACTGAGGTTTCTGGGTAAATTGCTGACCTGTTGCATTGCTAAGGCCATTTGGTAAAGAGGAATGAAGGATGGTACCAAACCAGATGCATTATTAGACTAGTCAGGACAGCCCAGGAAGTCATAACATAAACCAGGCCTAATTATAGTCACTCTGTGGCAGGTTTAATAAGCACATCACCATGGGGACCACAAAGACCATTATCTCTCCATAATTGTCTTTTATTTTTAGTGAAGTAAAATTTACCCTGTAGGGCAGCGGTCTTTAGTGGAAAGTCTTTTGCTGTTACTACAGAAGCAGAAGCAGAGTCCAAACTAAAGACCTATTTCTTAAAGGGAGAGACTCTGAGAAGCAAGAGGCTCTGATCTGGAGCAGGACACAGAGAGACGCGAGACAGCAGGAAGTTTTTGTGTTGTGGGAGGAGCCACACAGGCCCAGAGAACAACAGGGAATGTGTCCACAGTTACTGTGTCCCCAGCCTCCGTACCACTACCCTCCTCCTCATCCTTCTATCCCACTCTGTCTCTTACTTTTGCTCTGTTTCACTTTCTTCCTTTTATTCTCTCTCCCCTCTGACGATCTCTCTGTCTGTCTTTTTTATGCTTTCCTTTACGCTCTCTTCCTCTCCCTGACACATGTCACATCTCCCACTGGTCTCAGCCATCCACCATCTGTTTATGCAGCAGCTGTTCCATCTCAGACCGGTGTATTTCCCAGCAGGAGGTGGCAGCGGCGGGATGGGACGGGACGGGTCGGCCCTCCGGACGGAGCATGCTCGCATGTGCTCACCCAGCTGTGGCACGGGTCAGCCGGCTACGTGGGCGGAGCATGCTGAGATGAACTCACTTTGCTCTGGCACATTCAACTGTTCAACTGTGACACTTTGCTGCCACTTCCTGTTTCAGTTCATCCCCCAGACAGAGGCTTGGCTCACGATATGAAGACCTATTGGCTTTACTGCTCTTTGTTACCGTAGTACAGGGAAACAGAGCTAACAAAAAGAGCCTGCAGGCTTATTAATGAAACATCGTGTCGCTGGCCTGCCTGATATAAAACATGCCGTTGGTACATAACGGCTCATCTGCTGGGGTTCTTCATCCAGAATGAAGAGCCAAGTGCTCTGCATACAGCACAGTCCCAGAAAGGCCTTTATATACAGCACAGTCCATAGTCCAATAACAGCTTTTTGTATATACAGTAAAACAGGCCCAGGATATCCTTTTTTTACACAACACAGTCTCAGAACAACCTTTTGCATGCAGCACAGTCCCAGAAAAGCTTTTATATATAACACAGTCCCAGGACAGCCTTTTATATACAGCATAATCCTCAGTCCCAGAACAGCTTTTTGTATTTAACACAGTCCCATGACAGCCTTTTATAACACTGTCCTTGTGTATGCACACAGTCGCAGTTCTAGGCATTGGAGTCCCAGCACTGGGGTTCTGTAATCAGCATAGTCTTTTTGTACAAAACATAGTTGTATCATGCATTCCTCCTCTAGGAAGCAAAGGGGGCGGAGCTTCAGATGGTGCAGGAAGGAAGTGGGTCTAGCAACAGAAAGCCAAGTTCAGCGCTTCCCATCACAGGCACACAGCTGCATGGATCCATCATTAGTGTTTATTCATTGGGATAGAATCATGGCAGTTTCCAAGAAAACAGACTGCCTGGTTACTATGGACACAGGGAGTTGGGGTGGCAATACGTGAAGGAAGATGACTGTAAAGTTCACAATGTAGGACACTGGGATACAGGGGTGGGATGTGACAGGTGGGGGCCTGATGGTCAGGGTGGCTGTGGGGCACTTTCAATATGGTGGTAGAAAGCTATCAAGAAATTGCCATCCATCCACTTACCAACTAGGAAAATTTGGACTATATACAAAAGGCTTTTCAACAGCATGCAGACTAACACACACATGCACACTGACAGACATGCGCAGACATATACATGGACAAACCAGAACACCGTATTCATAAATCAAAAGTAAAATCTTTATTTTCACTGATACTGATCATCTAATACAATTTACTACCAAGCGATAACAAGCTTCCTCCCTTGGCTTCCTTCCTTCCTAATCGAATTGTGTGTCGCTATCAGTGCAGTGATCATAACCAATCAGGTTACAGGAAATTCTGAGACAGCGGGAGTTGAACGTAGGGCATGTCCATCATTCTTCAGTCCTGGAGCATGAGGGAAAAAGTCCCATCTAGGAGCAGACAGAGGCTGCCACACGCCACACACCCTACATCCAGTGACACCGATCTAATGCTGTGCGTTCCCACCTGGGATTTCGGACAGGCCCTGTGAACAGACCCAAAAAGGACACTCCCCATGTGGTGAAATGTAATTTGACAGTGAGCTTTGAATTTCTTTAGAATTTAGTGAGTAGTTGTTATTGTTAACACACCTTCTCTCTTCCACCTGTTCTCTGCATTTAACCCATATGTGACATGGCAGGGGGCAGCTAATTCAACACCCAGGGAGCAGTGCTTGGGGGCGGTACCTTAGTGGTGCCTTGCTGGTCAGGGATTCAAACCAGCACTTCCATAACCATTAAGTCACCAATGCATTTTACTCAGAAAAGTCAGCCTGCTTCTGTGTTTGCTTTTTAAAGTCATTTTCCGCATGGCCTGATTTACTGCCACTTAACTTTTTTAATTAAAAAATGACATTATATAGCACTGAATGTGCGTATGCATGTTTATATATATTAATATTGTCTGAAAAATAGATGTATTAGGTACAGGCACTGTTACTAGTGCCTGTTAATATTGTCTTACTAAAATGCGTTGATATAGATTTATTATCATCTTTTTCTGCAAAATATACATTTTCTGACTCCTGCTCTTAATGTGTGAATGGTTTAACCCACTCAGGACACTTCCCACTTCTTGCCCTGTGGTTCACGGAATAAAATAATTCCAACTTTGTGCTGTATTATTACTGTTTGAGCAAGTAAAGTTCCTCAGTTGTAATGCCGATGGTCTAGTGGTACATGTTGATCATCGCTCACTGATCTTCAGACTGCATTAAAAAGACATCTTATGCACAGAAACTGGGTTGCAAACCCAAGAGACACTGGCTGCTGTCAGATGACTGGCACCCCCGAGGCCTTCAAAGCTCTGATGTCATCAGCTACCCTTCCTCCTCTGAGTGGCTCATGCCCATTTATGCCAAACATAGGCTGTAGATGTGGCCTAGTGGCTGAAGAACTGGGCCTCAAATTGTGCTGCAAGTTCAAGTCTCCATTGCTCAGATCTATAAATGTTACAGGGTGTAATTTTCCACACTGGCTGCTACCCGAAAGACGTAAGGATGGCATGAATGATGTCATCATGTCTTCATCATCTCCCCACTGCCATACCTGATGAGGGTCACGGTGGTAGCATTCCAAGCAGGTCACCAACAAAAGCGACAAACTCCTTCCAGATCGTTCTAGGGATCTCTAGCCCTCCCCAAGCCAGCAGCAGCATTTCCTAGGTCTGTCCAAGGGCTTATTCCCAGTAAGATGTGCACAAAACTGCCTACTTGGGAGGTGCCAATAAAAAAGTACACTCAATCAATGGGCCAGGCCATAAAATACGTATGTCCAACAAACTGACAGGGTTACTCATAGACAATAAGAAACAGATGCACTGTTGTGAATCTGAACAACTGCAATGTTAAGATGGTTAATTCATGTCACAAATGGCTCATCAGTAGGAAGTGTAGATGTGTGACCCTTCCGTAATCCAGAAAAGGTCCCACGAATGCTCTAAGCATGTAACTCAGCAGCTTAGAATATTGCTAATAATGGAGTAAACCGCCAAAGGCAGAGAGGGAATATGAGACACAATGAACTCTTCTGTTCACTGGCCTCTGAGCCCCAGATGTTAAATCTCATTCCATGTCGTCCCACAGAAGGTCACGGGAGGAAGAAGGGGCTCCATGGCTTGACAGACACATGCAGTGTGCGAGCCTGAAAGCCTGCACTGTGCTTCTGCAACGGGGACGGACTTTGACACAGCGTCGGGCTGCCCCCAATGCACCGATCACTCAGTACGCTCCAGGGAATACAGCTCACTTTCAAACACGAGAAAACAATCCAAGCTATTCCTTCTGCATTACATTCGGGGTATTTTTTGTAAATGATGCATACTTCAGATTACATTTTTATTGTATAATAAGTCTATTGGTTGGTATTTTTGTGTATTTTATGTGTGACAGTAAAACAAAAATGTCCTCAATTTCCTAATTCAGAGCTGAAATAGTACATCTACATGCTATAGTATATGTTTTGAAATTTGGACAATTATATATATTTCAGAAGAATAATTAAGGTGATACCTTGAAGTTTTAAATTAAGTCTTTACAAGGAATTGTAGAGGAAAATTTAATTTCAAATGGAAAGAACTGAAAGGAAAATGTTTCAACAGTGTGACGTGTGGAACTGTGAGCTTCCACAGGCTGCTGTCACCTTTCTTATGTTGCTGTTTTGAATTTGAAGGATTAGGTATGTGTGACAATGTCAGTGCTACTGTCAGTACACAGGCACCAGTGCCACTATGTGTCTGGACAAAGAGAGAGCTAGTCAGGCACAGTGATGGCTAAAGGTCAGGAATGCTATGACAAAATGCTAAATGAAACAAATACTCTGAAGTCAGAGGGAAAAATTGCACTTGTGGGAGTTTTACTTACACAAAAATGAGGGTGGAAAGAAGATTGGTTGGTTCAGAGAGATAACCAATCAAATTGCAGAGGAGGTGGGTCCAAGACATCCAACTCGTTGGTCCTGCTTCCTCTAGTCGCTTGGACCCACCTCCTCTAAAATGTGATTGGTTAACTATCTGAAGCAATCATTTTTTCTTCTGCCCTCAGAATGTTTTCGTATAAATAAAATTTTCATGAGCAAAAATTGCTTTAATTTTATATACCACCATTGGTGAAATATTGATTGACATCTGATAACAACGAATATATTATTTAATATTGTAGTGCATATTATTTTATTTAACTGGATCTATTGATTTGAGTATGTAGAATTGCTAGCACTTCTCTTGCCCAGATATGATTGGAGTTTTCCCCTGGAAATATTCAGATAAGTATAAAAGAGCATAAATTAACAGGTTTAATTTACATTAGGTACTACGGGTGATATTTTTCTTACTGACCCCATGCCCAAAATTTCAGCCCATGGAAGAGCACTTAGTACAGAACTTCCAAAGAGCTTCAAAGCAGCTTGAAAGAAAGTGAGAATTTACATTTCAAAGTCTTTTGTACTACATTGCAATCAAAGCTGATTTGAGATAACAGTAGATTCAGGAATCCAGAGAGGATATGGTCTTCTGTATCGTTAGTGGTGATTAATCCTCATACTCTGCTGAAGAGCTATAGCTGATACCATCATACTGACTCAAAAGTGCCCCTGAATACATAGATGATAGATGCTGGGATAGGACTCAATGAGGAAACCGTTGACTCATTACAGATATGTGTTGCTATATAAAAACCAGAAAACAGATTTATACCACAAAGAGATAAAATACATTATATCTGTAACATTTCAATTGAGTCATATTGACTCTTATGAAAGACTCATTAGGTCAAATTGACTCTGTCACCCCATAAAAATTGACATTGACATATCTGATAGATCGGCAACAGATAGCATTGTGATTAGGGGGGGTCTTTTTGTGAATGAGGTAGTATCTGAATGAAGTCATTAAAATGGCACATATTTTAATGGTTTTAAAGTTAAAACTTATAAACCAGATAAAACCTAAATCTGTTTTGATAAAATAATATCTTCAGGGTGTGAAGAAGGTTAATTGTTTGTCAGTATTACCCATAACATTAACTGATGTTTAACAACCTAAACTACTCAAACAGTCTTTAGTCAACACGCTTAATCCATGCAGAATTTGATTACAGTGTGCAGAGGCACAAACATCTGAAAGGAAACATTTAGTGTCCTGGGGTTGTGATGATTCCTTTAAAACTGATTAAAACAGTTTCCCATTACTAGGCCATTAAATTGCCAAAGGAAGTAAGACAGACTGTGAATCCAGTCCTGCTCCAGACACTATTTATTCGTCAAAAGTTATTTTTAATCTTCAAATCAATGAGCTCAAGCAATATTGGGGTCTAGCACCAACCCGGGGCACTTCTAGATGAATGGCTTCTCCAGGGAGATCCTGCCCAGCTCCCATATGGCCGGCCACGTTCTGTGTGCCCCAGCATCTCCGCCAAACTTCATCAATAGGTCTGTGTTCCAATTCTAAGGATGAAAAAACAAGGGGACGGGGTGGATTTTAGTGGGTCAAATGTAAAAGTGGATCAGCTGGAACTGGTTTATTGGCCATCAGTTCATGTGAGCAGTATCCACTCCTATAGGGTGGTAGTCATACTGTCAGGTGCCACCGGCCTACATCTGCCTGGATGAGCCTGTGTTGACTCAAGGTGGGCACAGTCATTCCTGTGAGGTGGACAAGGCTTCTAGGGAATCCAGGGCTGCCAATTCTCATGCATCTGGCGTGACACACGTGCTTACTGACTCTCATGCTCACGCAAAAAAATCATACAGCAAATCTATATTATTCCATTATAAACCTAAAATTAGCTACATCAAAAGTGTTGGGTAGTTTTCAAACCCTACAGACTATTTACAAGGTACTAAAACTGATACATGGTAATGTATGTGCATGTGTGTGCAGACTTGTCTCGAACTGAAAACCTTGTGCCAGCCAGCTGACCAAAGTTGGCAACACTGTAGGTGACCATAAAGCTCCTTCCAGGAAGAACATCCAGAAGGTCAGCAAACATTCTTTAACGCTCGTTAAGTGAATAACAGAGAGAACATGGAATTCTCCCTTTCCACAAATGTAAAAAAAACACTGATGAACTAATTAGAAAAAATAAACATTTCTTTAAGTGAGTCATCTCCGGTGAATGCTAAATGTCAGTGTGCTCAGTGGATTCACAAACAGGACCTTTCTGGCCATCACTGGCTCTGCTGAATCACATTTGTACAATACGTTTTGTTTTTATCTAGTTATGACATTTACACTAATGAGGTGCTGTTCCAATGAACCTTGGCAAATACCAGATGGGAAAATCAGCTAGTTACTTTCAAGCAGGTGTGGTTATTTTCAGATATGGCGTCTGAAAAGGCCAGAGTATTAAGCATGGCTCGGAACTGACAAAACATATGAATGACAGATTTAAGTAAGTCTGTAATTTAAGGACCAGCTATACACAGATGCAGAGGAAGAGGGAACGTCTCTAAGGTGGAAGTCTTGTGGAGAGTCGACCTGAGGTGGCAGCATGGTTTATCTGGAAAAACATCACAACGCATCGTGGAACTTTCAGCTACAGACTTGACCACATATGACACCCCATCCTAGAACAAATCAGCTTCTGCCTTGTCTGCAGGTGCTCACAATATCTCCTGATGTTTTTCTTTATCAGCAAGAGTTTTTTTTTTGTTCTATATGCAAGCCAGGCATGCTGATAAATCAGTCTGTACGCCTCTTCCAACTTTTAACAGTTTTGTCATTACACAAAACGAGGTAAATTATAGATAATAAATTCACAACAGGAGGCTGGGATAGTACAACCCCAGCAACGTCAATTTCCTATGAAGTGCAAAGGTCTGATATACTGGGGATGGGTGGGTATTAACCAGGAAGACAGAATGTGAGGAGGGAGGGGGTTGTGTACCCCACAGCTGAAGCACATTGTTGTCAGAGCAAATATTAATGATTAAAGCGCAGGGGAGTGTTTTCCTGTATGAGGGATATTAAACACGTGGTCTGAGAAAATGATGAAACCCAACCAAGCTATTAAACATGCTAATTTCAGCTGTATTCTGCATTTAAACAGAACAAAGGGTCAGTCCCTCAGCAGACAAGAGCGTCTGCACCTCCTTAATTATCTGCAGGCTTTCCTATTAAGTGTTGTGTGCTTGACAGCTGTCTGCTTGGATGGGCGAATAGATTCCTCGCTCGATGCGAACATCGATTTTCATGGAGAGGCGCCTAGATAATGAGTCTTTGAAAACAGACAGCAGGAGTGTCTCTGGAGCTGACATCAGAACCGACACCTTATCAGGCATGTCATATATTTTAAAAAAGAACCAAAAAGACATTGCTGTAGATAAAGGGCAGCAACCATGTCATCCAGGAGCATCATTAGAGATTGATGAAGGGGGGGTAACCTTTTATTAGAGGGGTCCGATAGAAATGACCCTCATTATTGAACTATTTAGTGTATATAAATTAATATAGGCCTAACGATAGCCCTGATGTCAACATGTGTGAAGCCATGTTTTATGCAAAAGAATGGGTCATGTGACCAGTCAGCTGATTTTATAACCTACAGGCTCCCCAAAACTATTGCTTTGATTTCATCCTTTTCACTTTAACGTAAGTACCATGGCCGAGAGGTTAATTGTTGAATTTGAGGAAAGAATCATAAAATAATTAATGTCAGCATCTCTGGTCCATTTCAGCTTACTTTTTCTTTATTCATAAGACATATTATTATCCTTACAAAAGGAAAACCAAGGATGGTGAATACTGCTAATATTTATTTATTTATTTCAGATTTTAATGAAACATAGCATTTAATCACGTTTGACATATTTCGTGTTTGTATGTCTCAGCACTGACTTTTAGATTAGGACTGGTTTATATCAGGGCTATTCAAACCACGGTCCTCAAGGTCTGAGCACTGCTGATTTTCCAACCTTCCTTTACCTGTGAGCCAGGTGTGAAGCCTCTGACCAATCAGAATCAATAAACTAACTACCTGGAAGAACTGAAAACACGGATTTGGAATAGAGGTCCAGATTTGAAGAGCCCTCGTTTATATAATCAGCTGCACCAGGTTTAAGTTCTTGTTTAAATATTAGGCTTAAGGCTATCCTTACAGATATCACGTGTTCAACGGGCCCAAGTAAAATACTGACCACGATTAACAGTCGTCTCCCTACAACGCAGCATTACTAATTATATCTGATACTTTTGAAAGTTTCACTGAATTTTTAAGGAAAATTATATATTGACATCACTGACCAGAACGATATACAGGTGAAAATATGTGCGCTGTGTTACATAACTGTATTGTGTGAGATTTATTATCATTCTTTTTGACGATGTTGTTTTCATCACTATACTCTATTTAATCTACTCGAAGTAGTTAATGGGCAGATACTTCTTTAAATACCCGCAAACTGGATAGCATACTGGGACTTGTAGTAAGTCGCGGTTATATATAGTGCTGCCGTTTCGTCACTTTCCCCGCTAAATGGTTTAGCGCCGAAACAACATTTCCCATGCAGCCAAGCCGCTATAAATCCGGCCGAAAGCAGGCGGGTCCGCAGAGCTCATGTGGAGTTGGTCTATGGTGATTTGTCTGCTGTTCCCTGACCGGGGTTTGAATATGATGGGATTAAACGAGGGTAGCGCCGTGGACATTGCCTCGCACTGATCAGTCTTCAGCCGCGGTCCCTAAGAAAGGTAAAGCAGCCGGACACTGGAAGATATCTCCAGCTATGTTACCGATGGACCGGTAGCTGTTACTTTGTATCAGATGGGGATGCGACTCCTTACAGGGGATCGTCCGCTGAACCAGTTTATATAGCGCCTAAACGGGAGGCGCTCCACGTCTCATCCGCCGGCATGTCCATCAACTGGAGGGTCCCTGTCTTGTTTGGACAGTTGTTTATATGCTCAAAGGCACATCGCGATCGTAGTACGTCCTTCTCGGTTCTGATACCATAGTAAAACGGGCTTAAAAGAGAGCAGACCGCCTTGTTCATCTGCTACCAGACGATTCGAACCATGTGCGGTCCTGAAATGGTCTGAAAGTTTGCTGTGGGCTCACAGGCTGTGCCAACTCCCGCTTTAACTCTGCTTTTCCCGCGGAGTTCAGCGTGATCATTCAGCCGGGGGTCGCCTGTACACTAAGTGCGCATCGGTGAGTCGCAGGATGTACCCGAGACCAGACAGACCCTCTTAAATATACATTGATAAATAACGCATGCTGTCAGTGCTGCGCCAGAAGGAGTTGAACGATTTACTTGCAACAAAACGTGGTGTCGGTGTTTGAGAGAAACTAGTCTTAACGGTGTTTGTACAAATTAAAACGCTGCCAGTCCTGGTCACGGAGTATTGACAATGTTTTTATAAATAAGCGCGTGATTATTGTTGTACAAGGACGGGTATTAACAGTCTATTTACAAATTTGCGTGCTGTCAGTATTAGACAAGGAGTCATAGATATAGACCACACTTTATAATCATGTTCTGTTAGGTTGGAGGAACTCTTAACCTGCTTGGTAATACATGTATAGTTTACATTAATTTACTCGAAGAGGTATATGGTAGGATATTGTGGTTATATGGTAGGAGTACGGTATTTATAGAGTAAAGAAAATTTTAACATGTAACTGTTATTGCCTGGATAATGAGTTAGTGGGTGAGACCAGTGCACATGCCATACTGGTAAGGTAGGTCTGGTCTAAGGACTTGGAGTGTCTGCTGAATACAGAATGAGTCCATTAATTAGCATAGATTAGTCTTCTTCAAAGCTGCTATTTGTGCAGGTGTGATATTCCTGTAAGTTTGGTCTGTCTCACCGGCCTGAACCTTTTGCTGCACAGTTGCTCTGATGGTCAGGGTGTTTTGTAAACAGCGTAAAGCCACACCTCCACCCTAGACTAGTCTCTGGTTCTTCAGGGCTGAAGTCTGCACAGAGCACATGTAGATGCCGGAGCCTGGTGTGCTTTGGCAATGGCCTTAATTATAGCATTCTCTATGTGTAAATTCAAAGCTCTGAAGTACTAAATGGTCAAGTGCTCTTGTAAATTGAATAAAAACAGTGGTAATGTATATGATGTCTGAAGTCTATGCTGTAACCTGTTTACTGCCCCCATGGGAACAATGTATGGAGTTTTTCTGCTGAGCTCCCTTGCTGGCTTACACACTGAACACTAATCATCTTCTTCCCTCCTTTTGCAAAATGTTGGTCGGGCACAAAACCAGCACATCCTGCCCTCGATGAGGCTTTTGGGCCATTTTTGTACTTCGCTAGATGGAGAGTGGTCCCTGTGAAGTTCTCTGGCAGAGTAAATCTGCAGGTGGCTCACATACGTGCTGCTGAACGCGCCGCGGGTCTTTGGATGGTCCACTTTCTGAACGACCGGGCCTTGTCTGATGTCTGTCACCATCACTGCAGTGCATTCACCTGCTGGGTGGATTGACCAGAGAAGGGTTTGCTTTCCCCAACTTCACCGCTTCCTCCTCCTGACCTCTGGGCCATTGCTTTTGCTCAGTGCTGTAATTCAAACAGTCGTGATTAAAGGGATGCACCTTTTCTCAGTGATTATCATTTATAGCACCATGCTGTCGTTCATCTTGGCATATTAAGTTTGAATGAAATGCCTCCATTATAAATGAAGTGGCCACATTGTTGCTTTTTTGACATTTTGATGTCACTCAAATGCTGTTTTCTCTTCCCGTTTCAGACACAGTCCAGGGTGCAAAAATGTCAGACAAGATGTCTAGTTTTTTGCATATTGGGGACATCTGTTCCCTCTATGCCGAAGGGTCAACCAATGGCTTCATCAGCACACTGGGGTAAGTGTGGCCCTTTTAACCTCTCTCTGCATCATCATCTTCATTATTATTGTGTGACTTGGTTACCAGGGAGTTGCCCACCTGTAGTTGTGCACTCAACTTTAATAGCTTGTTGACAATGGAAATCTTGGGTTTGGGTTTAGTGCCCGAATTGAGACTTGACTCTGCACCTTTCCCCGAACACCTTAGCCCTTTGTCTTCAAGGCTCCATGGTTAAGCAGAAAATATGCCCTTTGGCCCTGTCCACATCTGTAGAGACACACACCTCATGTCATGCTGGATGCTGCCTCTCCTCTATGAGACAATAATAGCCTTTAGCATGGAGTGCCGTAATTTTTCCAAGTCGCTCCTGTCTTTGCTAGTTTTAGATTCAGCTGCGCTCTGCTTCATTCTCTCAGTCATTCTTCAGGTGTGCGTTTTGTTAGAATTTGTATTCATGTTTGTTCAGAGAATCCCTGGAATGGAGGAAAAAAAGATAGCTAAATTAAAACAGACATGTCACCTCCGATCTTACCATGTAAGGTCGTTAAATTGACAGAGGCATTTTGATGCACTGACATAGCCAGGCTGCTAATAAGGAACCTCAGCTAACCTTGTTTAATAACATTTTATATACCTCCCTACCCCGATGAACAACGTTTCCTGTAGCCACCCCCCACTCCCAAACAGTTTAAATAGCCAAGGGGCCTTTGACCCTGTTAACTTCACGTTAATGTGCCTTACAGAATTTTGAATACTGTAAGAAGCATTTGTGCCACTAACATACCATTTGCACTTTATTTTCAAGCATAATTTATGTTCATCAAGATCAGATGAATTGTATTCAGTTCTTCAGTTGAATGACAAACAGAACTGACATTTACAGTGACTTCAGTTTAATGTGATTTGAATGGATTGATTCAGTCAGCGGTGCAATCAAAGTTAATTATCTGGAACAAAAGCTTGAAATCACAGTGAGCTGATGAGTCCAGGCCTGCAGAAGCCTTGCCGTGGTCTTGCGCACTGGGAATGCTTCATGTGTCATAACCCAGAATGCACCTGGAATATAGTGATTTTTCCTGTTTTGTAACTAGTTGTTCTTGAAGGTTGTCTTCGCTTTGCTGTGCCTGTTCTCCTTTGTTTTTTTCATAATAAGGAACATCTTGGTCAATAGCCAGTTTTGCCTTGTTGCTGTGGTACAGTGTTTGTCTTCAGTGGCCTTGGAGTGGCAAGTAATTATACCATATGAGTTGTCTATACTGGGGGGGGGGTGATAATATGGGGGGTTGAGAGTCAGAAAATATAAGAACAATGGAGGTGGAAAGGTAAGGGAAGAAGATGAAATATAGAGGAAGGTAAGAGATAGAGGAGATGATAGAGGGAGCAAAGAAAATGAGAAGGAAAAGGTGAAAGATGAAATGAGTGGTGAAGGAGGACAGGAGGAAAGATGTGAGAGCAGGTGGCTGGTTAGGGAGGGAGGTGGGGAACAACCTCTTGTTTCATCTCCACACTCACTGCCTGAAGCATGTGATGGTCATGCAAAGCCTGCTGGACTGACGACATGAACTAGGGCCAGTCTGAGTGCTGCTCGGCAGAACATGGTGTCCGTGCCACTTGCCACGCTTCCTGTGTCACTCTGGCCCAGGCACGCGTTCCTGCTGAGTCATCTGGCCCACAAAGGTGGCCCTTTGCCCTACCAGGGGCACAGGACTTCTGACTTGTCATTTTTCACTGTGGCGGAGGGGGTCGGGCGGCGCTTTGAAATGTCACAGTTATGGAGCGTGTCCATGCTGTGTCATCCTAGGGCTCAGATCCGTACTGTCACCATGGTCCCCAAGATGGGGAGACACTCGTGTGTGTGTGTGTGTGTGTGTGTGTGTGTGTGTGTGTGTGTATGTGTGTGTGTATAGACACACACACACACACACACGGCCAAGTTAAATTCAGCAATGAGTAAGAGTCACAAATTCTGTTTGTTTGTTTATTTATTTATTTATTCATTTATTATTACCAATTTGTTGTATAAAGCTCAGAAGAACCTGCATCAGGGGTTTCCAACTCCAGTCCTGGAGAGCTATTGTCAAGTAGATTTTCTATTCTGGTATTTACCTAAGAACAAATGTGGTTCATCAGTAGCCAGGTAGGATAGAAAACCTGCTGGACAGCAGCTCTCTAGGACTAGAGTTGGAGACCCCTGATCTACACTTGCTATGTTACCAAATGGTGGTGTGAATGTAGTCTCCTGACGCTCAGCTACCCATTAACATGGATCCATGAGATTTCCTGCATCTCGGCACTGCTGATGTGTAAAATAAGGGTCATTCTCATGATGCTTTATGTCAGTGGCTGGTTTGTTTAATATCTGACTGGTGGTCTGAGAATTGCCTTGGGGTAGTGCACGCCAACTCGCGGCCATGCGTTTTATCAATCAATGGAAAATGATGATGAGGATGGTGGTAGAGTGACAAGGAGCAGACTCTGTAGCATGCTTCTGTGGCTTATAGCTGGCCACATTGTCTTTTTGTAATGTGGGGGCTTGAGGACAAAGCAGGGTGCCCCTGAGGGGCTCAGGAATGCCCTTTATTTATCTATCCATCTATCAGGATACTAGGTTACATTGCTCTGCCTTTAGCTCTGACTGTCCTAGAGGCACATTGGATTTGAATTTTTTTATGAGAAGCTTTTATCTAAAGCAATGTACAATTAAGAAGATGGAGTCAGCCAGGTCCCAGAGCTATGGGGTTAGGGTCTTGCTCAAGGGCCTCTGTGGTGACATTACTTTGCCGGGATTTGAACCTGGAGCCTTCTAATTGCAGCCACAGCATCCTAACGCTCTGAGCCACATACCTGTCATGTGGTTTGTGGTTTAGGAGAGTTCTCCGCTGTAGGAGTGCTGCATGCAGTATGATGTTTTTTTTTTTTAATTGCCATATGAACTTTGCTTATTCTTTACTTCTGTTTTCCTCAATCCATTTAAATAGCAGGAATTTTCATATGGAAATTTAGGCTAATTACATGATTTAATGCTACCCGCCTGTTCCTTCTGGGATACCGTTACCATCCATTATTAGTAACTACTTATTCAATCGGGGTCATTGTGATCTGGAGCCAATCCCAAAGAACACAGAGCGGGAGGAGGGGGGGGGGTTCACTCTGTCCATAACTCACACATTCACCGCTCCCTACTTACCAGCCCCTATTTACCTGCATTATCTGGCTCCGGAGTAACTGTATGGGAAATGAGTATTCAGAGAGAAACTCCCACAAATCCAGCTGGACAGAGGACATGTAAGCATGGTGGGATGGGCTGAATCAAATATGGGGAGAACATGTAAGCACCCTCGGAGGGGCTAGGTCCAGATATGGGGAGAACAACACCATGGTGGGAGGGGCTGGATCCAAATATGGGGAGAATACAAACATGGTGGGAGGGGCCAGGTCCAAATATGGGGAGAATATGTACGCATTGTGGTAGGGGCTGGGACCAAACACAGAGCATGTTAACAACCTGGATATGATGGTGAGGCCAGATCCATACAGCATTTATTACCACAACTTATTTGTTCGGTATTAAGTATTATAATTTTCACTTTTCTGACCCTGGGATTTGAACTGGTGAACTTCTGGTTATAGGCACAGTGGTCTAACCTGCTGAACCACACACTGCCCCCCTCCCATAGATGCTATGGGAAGGTTGGCACCTAGATGTGGATCTTGGTGTACACGGTTTCCTGGTGCTGCTGCAGTAGATGCTGTGTTCTCAATTGAGATCCAGAAACAGAATTGTTTTGTTGCTTGCTTGTTATTGTGTTTGCTAAGGAACAGACCAGTCAGATTATACAAAAGCACATCATTTGATATACTTAATGGAAAACATGTCATTAAGGACATATTCCTAAACTATCAAAATATATTTCTGGGGGCAGAAATATGCCCCCGTTCACCTCCGCTGACTCTAAGAGGAGTGTATCTGTAAATCTGGAGCTATTTGATTAAAGGGCAGGTTCACGAGTGCTAGCTCATCCATGTGTTTAAGTGGACCGTTTCATCAGCTGTTCTCTTCCTGGACACTTGGGAGGCTGGCTGAATGGTATGTCTCAGATGAGATCCTCAGTGGCTCAGTTAGACGGTGCCCAGGGACATGGGGAACATAATTTGGCTAAAGGTGTACGCTCTGCATCGACATTCTATTTTTAGAGCCCATTTGGCTGAGGCGGCCTTACTGTAAACACAGAATATACGCACCTTAGTCACTTCATCATTGTGTTTAAGAACTGGACTTCCTACCAATCGCAGGTCATGCCTCAAAAGAGGAAACCGCTGCTGCAGCCTTTGAAATAATTTAAGCTGACCTGCTATTGAGCAGGCACCCGGAATGGGCTGCGTCCGGAGTCCCATGTTTCGATCACAGGAGAAAAGCGTGTCACTGCGGTTGCTGTGTAAGTGCAGGAGGTTGTGTCTTTTCCAGACCCTGTGGCGAACTTGCTTCCTGTTTATTTTATACTAGGGCTGTAACGGTGCAGAAAACTCGCGGTTTGGTGCAAACCTCAGTTTTGGGTTCATGGTTTAGTGCAATATCAGTACAGCAAGGAAATCAGAACTGGTTTTGAAATGATTTATTATTAAAAATGCAAACGCAAACTTAATTTGGACCAATTGTAAAACAGCATAACCTAAGGTTATTGGCACGTTGTGAAATCAATTATGTAAAATAAATAAAAATTCAAAAATAACTTAACTTAACTAAACACCAGTTGGTAAATGGTAGCCTGAATTATTTTTTAATTCAATTTATTTTTCAGCCCTGAATTTCCTGACAAAAGTCACTTAAAATGCCATGGAGAGTCTAACTTGCAGATGTTGTTTCTGCTCTGGTCATACACACACTCGGACAATGTTGTCTCAGTTGAGTTAGCATGTTGGATGTGTTTTGGTTTAACAGAGCCTACAGGCAGTCTTGGTCTTATCCGCTACTGTCTCTCCAGTGTTGGTATAAATCACTGAGAAAACAAAATGTTCCCAAACTGCTGATTGACTGCCTGTAACCAGCAACACTTAATACTCGCAGCCACAACAAGCATAATGTTTTCTGTGTTTAACATCTACTTCTGAATTTTGGCCTATGTCAGTAAATATATTCATTAGTTTCTTTGTGAGCACCAAACTGAAAAAAATGCAACGGAACGGCACATAACAAATATGTGTAACTTTGCAGCCCTATTTTGTACTTTTACACATCCACTTCCTGGGACACGCAGTGTCATTGAATGAGTAGATATGGCACAAAGATGTAAACGGCCTCTAACTGAAATGTGTGTAATTCTGCTTCTATGGTGAGATGCAGGTATTGAAATCTGAGAGCATGACAAGGAAAAAATGGACTGTACAGCACTAGATGCAGGTCCTGCAGCTCCATAGCAAATCACTGCTTTATGTACAACATTGTAAACAAAAAAAATTCTTGTATTATGAATGAATCACCTGTTGAAATACAGCATTGTCTGTGTGTCTGTATGTATGGGGATTAGGTTTTTATTACATCACGAGGATAAAATGTCCTGCACGATGTGATAACTTATTGTGACATTGTGGGGACATATTCTTGGTCCCCAAAAGAGGGAAAACTCAGTTTTATAAAAATATGCAATCAAAAAACTAAAAATGCCAAAAATTTGTTTGGTTACTTATGGCTAAGATTAGGGCTGGGTACTGGTCAGTCATAGTTGGGATTAGGGCTTTTCCTCATATAAATTGATGGGCGGTTCCTACAAATACATACGAACATTAAAGAATATGTGTGTGTGTGTGTGTGTGTGTGTGTGTTTGAGTGAGAAAGATAGAGATGCAAGTACTTCAGTCAAGCAACAATTTGTTGTCAACCTTGAGAGAAACGTGTAGCTCCAGAAATGTGGTTGTTCTTTTTCTCAAGCCAGATGACAGCGGTCTACCAGACTGGTGGTTTCTCACGACTTTGGCAGCTGCGGCCGCCATGATAGATGGAGAAATTGACAAATTTTGGACATGCGCGTGATGTCATGTGCCTGCCGTTTGCAGGTGTAAAACTGCCAGAGCTAATACATGAAAGATCATATCCACCTAGATTTATGTATGTAAAGTAAATAAACAATAAAAACCGAAGATGTTTTCTTTTTATTTTAGTTTTAGTTTGTTCTCTGAACACAGTTTCTGTTCTTTTTTGTGAAGCCTCATTTCAGTTAATGAAATTGTTTTTTCATATTTAGTTTTCATTATTCCATTTGTGTGTGTGTGTGTCCTCACTGATGATTTCCCTGACTTCTCTTCCCTCGCAGTCTTGTAGATGACCGCTGCGTGGTTCAGCCAGACACGGGAGACCTGAACAACCCCCCCAAGAAATTCCGAGGTGAGTAACCCTGCTTCAGGGGCCAACCTTCTCTGCAAAATTCCCTTTCAACACTTTGGATTTCTGTCATTTAGGTGTTTCTGTAGGAAAAGACCTTCCAGTCTAAAGGTGATGGGGGAAGTGTATATTAAATGTTCACTGTAAATGTCTTTACTTTTTAAATGCTGATACCTCTCCTATTTGCAAAAAATTGTAATTGCTGTTCATCAGAGGTCTTTTGAGGATGAGATGAACTCATGGTGGTATAGCTTCTTCATGGGAAATAGGTCCTAGATCAGAGTCGGGGGCAGAAACAAGAGCAGCTTCATTGTTAAAATAGTCTGGGGTTTTGGGGGGGGGGTCTTCTCCTAAGCCTCTTTGAGATTTTTAGGATTGGAAGGTTTATCTGAATTGCTGATCTCAAACTTAAGTAGTGGCATGCAAGGAATTTGTGGCTGTTGAAGGGTTTCTCAGCCTGTTGCAGTTTTACATCGTTTTCGTGTTTCACATGCGAGGGAAAAGGAAATGACCCCTGGTTTAAACTAAAACTGTACACTGCTGTCAGCTGACGTAGCAGCTCTGGTACTCTGCTTTGTGCTATGGTTTGGTCACCTAGTCCCACCCCTTAGGGTGCCAGTGGGCCTCTGGTCTGGCCCCTATATTTGGGGAATGTCTGTGTGCTCCTCAGGTCGGGCCCTGAGGCGTCCGTTCGCCCTCTGGGGCTGCGTAAATGCAGTCTCCTGCGCGCTGAGATGCCATCACATGCCCTGCCACATCTGCTTACCCTTCATGTGTTTCGATGGCTCCACGAGTTGTATCCTTTCCTTCTTTCTTTATCGCCTGTCCCTGTGCTTCAGCTTTTTAGAGTGTGAGATGGAGGAAAGGCTTTCTTGTCATCTGAGAAAGGAACATTCTTTTTTTTTCTGGCAAGCGCACAACTATGCAGTTACTGTAGCCCCCACCTGGGCGGGCTAAGCTCGCTCCGATCCCACACTGCGTCATTCTGATGGCCCCCTTCCTTCGTCTGTTATGGAGAAGCGTGAAGGTGCTTTAGTTACCATAGTTTTTGCCCGTCATCTGGCTTTTTGTAGATGGAGCTCAATTAAACACTGCAACCACGCTGTGACACTGTACATTACATAACACAATCCCAAATGTACTGAATGTAGGTATTCTGCAGATTTAAAAACACATCTCTGAATCCAAACTGGGAAAAATAGCAGATTTTTATAACTGCTATCAGGTTGTCGTTTCTTTCTTTAGCTGCTCCCTGACCCCCACCCCCCACCAGCATTGCATTCTGTATTGAAGGTCAAGTGTAGCAGAAATCGGCTCAATGTAAAGACTCGTTCTGCAAGTGCAAAGTGCGATGTGAAAGTCAGCCTTGGGGGGGCGCTGTGCCGGCCTGCTGCACGCTACTCACGCCCCGAAATCAGTCTGGGATGGGAAGGGTGTTCAGGACTGACTTTATACTGTTAACTCTAATGTATCAGACACCTGGGTCAAACTGATTTTTCTTTACTCTTCTTGAGATTATATTGGTCTGAGTGGTATGCTCACTTTTAATAGTGGAACTATCCATCTTGGTCTACTGAGCTAGGAGACTGTATAATGTGGCATGATATCGGATTAAGCTCTAGGCAAATTTACACATTTATGTGTGTCCCTTGCCTACTACCCTGTGTTTCTGGGGTTAGCCTTCAGGCTCACTGTGACCCTTACCTGGATGGATTGATGGATGGATGCATTGATGGATGGGTGGGGAAATGAACCAGGGATATGTGTACCCCCCAATATTTGATTTATTTTGACCCATCCCCCCCCCAAAAAAAAAACCTTCACATTTAAATTCAAGTTGTGTGACCCATAATGTCAAAATCTCTTCTATGACTTTGGATGGATGCATGCATGGGTGGATGGATGAATGGACAGATATATTACTTAGCTGAAGCTGACTTCAGTGACTTATGTATGATACAAGTATGATACCGTATGTGAAACAGATTAGCAGAATGATGTTACATTGTTTTTTTTGTTATGTGGAAAGCGAAAAATCATTGTGCGGGCCAGATCTAATAACAAATTATAAACACATTGCAGGCCAGTACTTTGACATGTCTTATAATCGGTGAATGAGCCGATGAAATCTTTAGTCCTCCACTACAGAAAACTGATTGTCCATTTCATACATCTCTATTATTTTAGTTGTTGTCTCTAGCTCTGTTGCTACTACTTTTGAAAATTGATGAAGTGTAAATATTGCCTGCCAATATTAGCCGAGACTGACACGTCAGATTGATGCCGATTATCTTGACTTCTAACAGATATTGGTTAATATCGATATCTTAACCGATATATCATGCATCTCTAGTTAAAGAATGTAACATCCATTTCCAATAAGGTAAAACACGGTGCATGTTTTTTGGGGTTAGATTTAGTTGGATTCTTCCTAACATAGTTACATTAGAATAAGTGATGACTAGGACGTTGTTGCTCTGAGGTGTTTTTGCCTCTTGGCCGTTTAAGTCGCAGAGATGATTCCCATGTTTGTGACGGTGAATAAGGTCTCCTTTGAAATCTCATTCCAATGTGATCTTGGATCTTTTTTTTGGCTCCTCCCCCATTTTAAAATTTAGCATATAGTACATTGAGGACTGCTTTAGGGTTAGTCATGACCAACCAGTTCATTCGTGTGACACACTGAATGACACAATGCGGTATAGTGTGGATGGGATATTGGCCCAGTCAGACCACACAGTTACTCCACTCCTACACAAAAGAGAGTTTGACCTAAACACCACTGTAGACGGAACATAAAGCATTGTGACCTGTCTGGTTTTATGTCAGCACTGAGAATGTGGGGGAGTGGGGGCACCCGGAGTGGGTGATGCTGTTATTTAGCACTGTGATTGATCTCTTATGGTTTTGCCAATTCCTGCATGGACATATAGTTAATTGTTTCTTGAGATTTATTAAGTCATTGTATTTTGAAAATGCGGTTCCAGCAGTGACACTATGGTCAGGTATCTTTCCGTGATGCTTTTTGCTGCATTCTGGTCCCTTGTCTCATTAGATCTTTTGGTCCCAGAAGACTATATGTCTCTTCAGCTGTAATGAGACTGAACAAGTGGCCTCTGCTTCCGAGTTGTCACTCCTTTGTCCGGAAAGTAAACATCCAGGCCAAGGTTTTGTGTCAGCCAATCAGTTGAGCATAAAGAGTCACCTTGACTGTCTAAGAGTCGTGTTCTAGACTGAAGATTGTATTTGGCCACACACAGAATTAAGAAGGTGCAGCACACCTTCTTTGCTCAGCAGTCTTAAGGGCCAGATTGTGTATATGGTCAACAGCCTGCTTAACACAAAAGTTATGTTTTTATATGTGCATATTTTGCAGGGGAAACAGGACTTCATTAACCCCCATTAAAGTCACTCTGCAGTGCACAGCAATGAAAAATATATCCCATTTTTAAAATGGGTCATCTCTCACTGTTTGTTTTCCACTTTTCACATGGTCATTGACCAAAACTGCTTCCAAAATGTTTGTAATTATTGTTATAACTTATCGATGCCAGCTACCTTTTACATCAACATAGTTTACCTTTGAGAGGAGCTAGATACCTCATTTAAACAAAGATTTAAATATTCATTCAAGCAACCTAGCTAGCCTTAACATTTAGTTTGGCATCATCTGCTATATGATTTACCCTGTTCAATTTTTGTCTGTCCATTTTCACATAGCTGTTATCCTGCTATCTGCATTCTGGGAGGCTATACTGGGATTAGGGCTGGACGATTTATCGATTTCAAATCGAAATCGCGATTTGAAACAACGCGATTAGCAAGTTGCAAAAATTGCGATTTAGGATATACATTATACAGCACGTCGGACCCAGGGTTTAAAACTGCTGTGAGAATAGTTTTACAAATTCA
>JAODJW010000127.1:28009518-28025444 GCA_026777045.1 Hyperopisus bebe | reverse complement strand
TAATTTGTTGTGGTTTTTTTCTGTTTGCATGTGTTTTCTGAAGTTGCAGCGCGTTGAGCTCTCTCGGCCACCGTAGATTTATTATCCGATCCCATGATTCGTTGAGTCATATGATCAGGTGCAAAAAAAAAGACGAAAAAAAAGTGAATCATAGAATCGGTTTTAGAATCAATTCATTACCACGGACAGTTTGAAAGAATCGAATCAGTTAATTGAGCCAAACTTCCCATCACTCATTTGCTCCAGTTAAACTTCTATCAGTCTCATTCATCTGCTTAGCACCATGGTTCACTCCCACCTTGTGCCATCTTAGAGCTAAAGGACATGAACTGGACTCAAGAAAACTGGACTCACCATACACAAAGAATTGTACAATAATCATCTTTTGTTTTATAAGACCTGCATTGCCTCAGCCAAATCCATATACTACTCTGGTTTAATCTGTTCTAGTTAATGTAACCCAAAGTCTCTCTTTTCTCTGTTTAACAATATCACTAGGCCTCCAGACTTTTTTCCCTCCCATATGTATTCTACTGATTTTTGTAACTCCCTCATGTCTTTTTTTACATTGAAAATTTCTGATATCCACCAGCAACTTAATTTTAATGGAGCTGTAGCTCCTAACTCCCTGCTCCCTTTTCCATTTCCATGTCAGTCATTCGCAAGCTTCATTCTCCCTCCCATAAATGACATATCTGTAATTATTCAAAAATTCTAAATCGTCCACATGTCAGCTTGACCGTCTGCCTACTACTCTAGTTAAAACCTGTCGACCCTCCCTGGCCCTCCTCATTACCACCATTATCCACTCTTCCCTTAACACTGGAATTGTCCCTCCATCACTCAAATCTGCTTCCGTTACTCCAATTCTCAAAAAAACAGGAGCAGATCCCTATAACTTTAATAATATTCGTCCTATATCAAACCTCCCTTTTATTTAAAGAATTCTTGAGAAAGTCTCTGTCTCCCAGCTTCACACACACCTCAGTAACAATAACAATTCCAGTCTGGTTTTCGCCCCCTCCATAGTACAGAAATAGCGTTATTAAAAATCACCAATGACCTCCTGATGGCGGCTGATTCTGGCCTTCTCACCATTCTCATCCTCCTGAATCTGAGCGCAGCCTTTGACACTATTTCTCACAATACTCTTCTGAATAGATTATCATCCATTGGCATCCCCAATCTCATTCCCCACATTCATTTCCCATTTCAGCCGGTGTTCCCCAGGGTTCAGTATTGGGGCACCTTTTATTCATAATTTACGTGCTACCACTCGGTCACATATTTAATATCAATTTTCACTGTTATCTGATGACACCCAACTCTATATCTCCTCCAAACCTAGCTGCTCCTTTCTACCCTCTTCCCTCTCAGACTGTCTAATGGTGATTAAATCATGGTTCTCCTCTAACATTCTCAAACTCAATAGCAATAAAACTGAAGTTCAACTCGTTGGTACAACTTCCACTCTAACTAAATCCCACAGTTTCTCCATCAATATTGATAATTCCGCTATCCACCCCTCCACCCAGGTCAAGAGTCTGGGCATCATCTTTGATAGTACTCTTTCATTTCAGTCACACATTAATCATATCACCCGGTCCACATACTTACATCTGCGCAACATAAACTGACTCCGTCCCTTCCTCACTCCCCATGCTGCTGCCATCCTTGTCCATAGCCTCGTCACTTCTAGGATTGATTCTTCTTTTTGTTCTCCCTAACAAGTCCCTCCATAAACTCCAACTCCTTCAGAATGTAGCAGCTGAGGTAATAACTCGTACCCCCTCCAGGGAACATTTCCCCCAGTTCTACAACAGCTTCACTGGTTGTCCATAGAAGCTAGAATAGTATTCAAAATTCTAGTTCTCACTTTCAAATGCATTTACAATCTCACCTCTCCATATCTATGTGGCCTACTTCACATCGCCACTCCATCCCGATCTCCCAGATCTTCATCTGCCACCCATTTTATTGTTCCCTCTGCCCGCATCATCACCATGGGACACAGAGCTTTCAGTTGCTCTACTCCCCGACTCTGGAACTCACTTCCGCCGGATATCAGAAATATCGATTCCATTGTTTAAGTCAAAACTCAAAATCCATTTGTTTAAATTGGCTTACTCACTCTAACCCAATTGTCTGATCATGTAAATAACTCTTTTTAATTATTTGTTTTTATTACTTGTCTTTTATGGGCTATGTAAGGTGGCCATGAGTTTTAGAAAGGCACCCACAAATAAAATGCATTATTATTACCCACTCGTGCTGCAGAATTTGTTCTGTGCTTTCCACCCTGTCCGATCCTTGTCTCCCCATTTTGATTTGTTGTGGTCTTTTGTGTTTACCTTAGTTCTGTTTTGGTTTTCCTGCATAAAGCCACTTTCATTCCTCCCTATGCTCATCCTCGCCTCGCCATGGCCCAACGCGACAGAATGACTGGACTCCATAAGCTGCCTAACAGCTTATCCAGAGGGTCTGTCTCTACATATTTGTTCTCCCTGTATGCCAGCCTCCTTACCCCCCCCCCCCCCCCCCACCCACGATCCTCTGGTGGTTCATAAAGGACCCTCTTCTCGACCCCCTGACAGCGACAGTGACCTGCAGAAGTGCAAAGATGGGCAGGGGGAAGATTCCAGGGAGATTGTTCGCATGCGTATCGCCCCTCCAGTGTGGATGCCATACTGGGTTTCCTTAGACGGCAAGGAAGACCAGCCCATACCACTTCCCCCAGAAACCCAGGGCTCCGAAAGGAGCAAAGCAGTGGTGGAGCTGCCTGCAAGTTCCTCACTATCTTTCACTGGCTCCCATTGTGGGAAGTAGCAATAGAAGAAGCAAGTGGAACCCATGCCAGAGCTCGTCCCTGCTGCCACACCTGATCTCATACCTCAGGTGAAGCTCCCAGCATCAGTGATCCTGTGGAGGCCCCCAACTCCCAGCTGGGCGGTCCTCTGGAACACGTGTTGGAACCTGGTCGAACAGGCAAGAAGCAGGAGTGACCCAATGCTGGCAGATGGCCTTGCCCAGTTAGAGGATTGGCTGCTGACACTTGCCCTGGGAGCCAAGAGGGAGCAGGTAGAGCAATGTCTGCGCTCTGCTGAGGAGCTGGTGAGATCCTCACCTGGAGCTGAGACTCCTGACCTGGAGAGGCCTGCTCAGCCTGTGGCTGGAGCATCTGCCACCGGTGAGGTCTCCATCACTCTGCTGCAGTCACTCACCAACTCCCTTATGCTCTCTGTCTGCACCCACTATAGGAAGCAAAGGCAGTAGAAATGGGCTGAACTCGCACCTGACCCCATCCTTCCTGGCCTGATCCAGTCCAAGTCCAACTCCAAGTTTGCCCTCTCTGCTGCCGCTGCCTCCTCACCTGATCCCAGTGAGATCCCCGCCAAACCCGTTCTGGTTCCGGTGATGTCTCCCAGGCTCAGTGGGGCTGCTATGGAGATCTAGGCACGCTGCCCAGGGGAAGGTGCTGCTGCACCCCACAAGCCCTGCCCTGGTGAGGATGCCACCATGCCCACTGCGCCCTGCCCAGGGAGGGATTTCACTGTGCCACCCAAGCCTGATGCAGGAGAGGACGCCGCTGCATCCACTGAGTGCAAGTCAGGGGAAGACATTGCTGCTGCCTTGCCCAGTCCAGAAGAGGCCTCAGTCACTGCTACCATGCCCAGCCCAGAAGAGGCCATTGCTGCAGCCATGGCCTGGAGCAGGAAAGGCCTCTTTGCCACACGCGGTCCAGATGAGGTCTCCCCGAGTATGGTTGAGGCATCCCTGCTCTTGCCACAGACAGCCAGAGAGGGGTGTCTAGTCTTGCTCCCCCCTGGACGTTCCAGTTCTGCTCGCCTTGGCCCTGGACATCCCTGTCGAGTTTTGGTTGCCACCAGGTGTCCCAGCTTGGCCCACTCTGTTGGCAGTCGGCCTGGAGGTGTCCAAGTTCCACCCATCCCATGAGGCACCCGTCAAGCCCAGCACGCCATAAGAGGTGCTCGCCGTTCCTGACCTGTCACCAGAGGTATCTGCCATGCTAGAACCATCATCACAGAGAGACCTGCTGTGTTCTGCCCACCGCCTTGCCTACGTCTGCCCGGTCAGCCCCCACCTCACCTGAAAAGCACAGAACAAACTCTGCAGCACAAGTGGGTAGCAACTTCAATGACTGGGAAGCTCGAGACAGTGAACCCCACTCCCAGTGTTAGCACCTAGCTTCCTGGGGTCTAGGGTCCCCCTCCACCAGATGGTGGTTCCATTTGTATTTTACCTGTGTTTTCCCCAGTACCTAGTCTTGCTTTTCTTTCCACCTGCCCTTTGGCCCCTCCTAGTGTCCCTGTCTTGGTTGTCCTTCCATCTGTCTGCCCAGTGCTTATCTAAGTGTTTGTCTTGTCTGCTGTCCCTGCAGTCCCAGGCCTCATTCATGTCCATTTCCCGACCCTGGTGATGTCTTGTTCTGTTTGGTCACATGTCTTGTCCTGGTCTCATGTGGTGTTTCCCCTTGTCCTCCTCGGTTGCTCCTAAGTCTGTGTGGTGCCCCTAGTGGTGTAGTGCTCTTGGTGTTATACGGGTCTCTGTGTGGTGTTTGGCCTTGTTCTGTCGTGTATGGTTCTGAGCTTTGTCTGTCATTTGCCCTGGTGTTGGGTCCCTCTCAGTCTCCTCCTGCCTGTCCTGTGTGCCCAGAGTGCAAGCACGGGGGGGGGGGGCTGTCACGCTTTGGTTGCCCCCAACCCCAATGCTTGCGCACTGGGCGCACAGAGCACCCAAATCTTGCAATTTAAAAACTATTTTAAAAACTTGGAATAATGATTAGTCTTTGCCAGCACTAGTTTGACATTTCGTCACACTAGTTTGCCATTTTGTCATACTAGTTCAGCAAATACTCTTACCAGTCATTCTTTTTCAGCAACTAGCTAACTAGTGACCTACATTTTTCGGCACTAGTTAAGCAATGAGTGCCAAAATGCACACTAGTCAACTAGTGAAGGCCGAAATGTGCACTAGTTAACCAATCAAAGCCTCTTGTGACCTTACTAGTTAACTAGTGAGGCTCAAAATATTTACTAGTAAAACTAGTGAAAGCCAAAATGCCCACCTATTGGCAAGAATTCCACCCAGTGAAAATTTAACCCTATAAAGCCTGATGAGGTGTGGTAGTATTGACACTGAATCTTGATTTACTCTGAGCTCTATATTTTGTCAGTTAAAATAACAGAAAATGGTGTTTACTCTTTCAGTGTCTGTTTCATCATAAATAAACAGAACCACATTTCTGAATAGTCCTTTCTATAATGTGTGTGTATAAGATATAAATTATGACAGCATCAAGAGTACTTAATAAAATTAGCCTCAAATGCTGTAATTATGGAACAACATGTTCCATAACAATGATGTGGTGATAATGGGGGATTTTAATTTACCTGGGATACAGTCTCTGGCTTTTCTGTAAATGAACTTGAGATGGTGGTATTAGTACAGGATTGTTTTTTTTACTCAGTTTGTTAATACCCCTACCAAGGGAGAAGCCCTTCTTGATCTTGTTTTCTTTAATAACCAGGATAGGATTGGAAAATTAGAGGTTTTAGAACCATTGGACAATAATGAGCATAGCATGGTTAAATTTGGGGTTAATTTTAGTGTCCGAAGAACAAAGTCCAAAACAAAAGTATACATGTTAGGAAGGCTAACTTTAATTGTATGAGACTAAAACTAGTTTGTCCATAATGAACACCATGTTGGAGCATGAGGGTGTTCATTAGTGCACCTGGCACCAGAACACCCCAGGCCGCAGTTTAATGATCAATTTTGTAATTATATTGACGGATCTGTGTCCATATGTTTTGGACACTTGGGTGAAGAGAGGAGCAGAGCTGTCAACTGATCACTACCTGGTGGTGAGTTGGATCTGACGGTGGGGGAAGATGATTGGATAGACCTAGTTGACCCAAACGCATAGTGAGGGTATGCTGGGGGCATCTGGCGGCAGCCCCTGTCTGGGAGATCTTCAACTCACACCTCTGGCAAAACGTCTCTTCTTTCCTGAGGGAGTCAGGGAACATTGAGTCTGAATAGGCCATGTGCCGGGACTCCATTGCTGAGGCGGCAGTGCAAAGCTATGGCCGAAAGGTTGTTGGTGCCAGTTGCAGTGGTAATCCCTGAGTCCCCAGCGGTATAGGGCCAGGCAGAAGGTGTTTCTGGTGGTTGCTGAAGAAAAATCTCAGGTGTGGGAGGAGTTTAGTGAGGCTATAGAGAAGGATTTTCAGTCACCCTCAAAAAGGATCTGGCAAACCGTTAGGCAACTCAGGAGGGGGAAGCAGGGCTTCATCAATGCTGTTTACAGCAGGGATGGAGAACTGTTGACCTCAACTGGGGATATAGTTGGGCAGTGGAAGGAATATTTCTAGGGTCTCCTAAATCACATTTAGGGCTGTTGTGATCATGTCATGATGTATTCGCGATTTTATGACACATGGCTTTAGATGACGGGTGAAACATTTGTCCAGGTGCTGGCTTTTTGGTACTATACAGATGTTAAATAAGTGATTTGTATAAATTCAGTGGATGAGATTTGCCCTGAGTTCCTGAAAGCTCTTGATATTGTAAGGCTGTCTTAGCTGACATGCCTTTTCAACATTGCGTGGATGTGGCAGACAGTGCCTTTGGATTGGGTGGTGGTCCCAATCTTTAAGAAAGGGAACTGGAAGATGTATACTTAAGGGGAATCACACTTCACAGCCTCCCTAGGAAGGTCTATCTTGCGGTACTGGAGAGGAGGGTCCACCTGTTGATCGAACCTCAGATCCAAGAGGAAAAATGCAGATTCCATCCTCAGGACAAACACTGGACCATTTCTTCACCCTTACAAGGATACTGAAGAGTTCATGGGAGTCCAACCAGTCTACATGTGTTTCATGGATTTTGGAAAAGGCATACGGCTGTGTCACTTAGGGTGTCCTGTGGGGCGTGCTCTAGGAATATGGGGTATGGGGTCTGTTATTGCATCAAATTCCTGTACAAACAGAACGAGAGTTTGGTGCATGCCCTTTATCCAGTTTGCAGGTGAGTGTGGGGTGGCTATGATGAGGGTCAGCACCTCCAAGCCTGAGGCCTTGGTTCTCGATCGGAAAAGGGTGGATTACCCTCTGCGGGTGGAGGATGAGTTGCTGCCTCAAGCGGATGAGTTCAAGCAGAGATGGGGACTCGAGTTTATGACTCAGACTCAAGTTGCACTCAAGTTGCTCTTAAATTGACTTCCAACAACTTGCATCTTGTTATTTTTTGACTCAGACTTGACTTAGACTCATTGATAGCGACTTGTGAACAATAAGTGTTATATCTGTTGAAATTTTTACACATACAAAGCATTGAGTGTACAACTCTCCCCAAACCGTAAAGGCATGAAACACATCATGATGTGCGGCTTTGCAACGAGCATAGGAAGTGGAGCCGGACAAGCGTGACGCCAGGTGGTATCAACAATCCCTAAAATGCTTTTTATGCTTTGCCACTAGTTCAAATTGCGAACCCTATCTGACAAAGCACGAGATATTACGAGTGTTATTCCAAGTGTTATTTTACATTATATGGCACTGTTTAGAAATAGGTGTTGCTTAATTTAAAAAGTTGTGTCATAAATTATTTATAGCCTACATTGTGTTGTCAGACAGTGACACAGATCGGCATAGATTTCCATAAATCTGATAATTGAGCAGGTATGTCCCAAAAACATAATTTAGCCGGTATGTCCCAAAAATGTTTCTAACATACCCTTCCAAGTCAAGCTGTATTTTCTTAGTACTTAAAAATGCCCGCACCTTTTCAATGTGCTTTGTGTATGCCATATAATGTGATGTCTCACATTATTCAGATTTCCATCACGCATTCAAATTTTAGGGTCTTTAATTAAGCAAATAATTCAATTGAACAGTAAAATCACTGACCGCTATCCTAGCAGCAGAATAAATGGGGTCTTGGTTATACTCATTCATTAGCCAATCACGTCACTTTAATGTAGTTGAGGGCGGAGTCTTGCATGGTTTGGTTTGGCAGCCTCATACACAGGAAGCTTTTTTTTTGTTAATTGTATTGGAAAAGGTTTCAGTTGCATGTGTGTGTATGTGTGTGTGTGTGTGTGTGTGCGTCAGTGAGTAGTCCAGGTATACATTACATTGTGGGGACAATGTACATTTTTTGGTCCCCACAGGGGGAAATTTAATTTTATAAAAGTCTGCAATGTGACTGCAATGAAAAAACTAAAAATTCAAGAAGACTTTGTATTTTGTTTGGTTACTTGTGGTTAAGGTTAGGGCTAGGTAGGGGTTAATGTTGTCATTGTTGGGATTAGGGTTTTGCCCACAGAATTGAATGGACAGTCCTCACAAACATATGAGTACAGGGAGGAGCTCAGACATTCCAGAGGATCTCAAAGTAGACCCACTGCTTCTCTGCTCCGAAAAGAGCCAGTTGAGGTGGTTCAGGCATCTATCTGGAGAGATTATATCTCTTGGTTGGCCTAGGAATGCCTTGGTATTCCCCTGATGGAGCTGGAGGAGGTGGATGGTGATAGGGAGGTTTGGACGTCCCTGCTTAGACTACTGCCCCTGTGACCCGACCCCGGATAAGTGGAAAAAATGGATGGATGGTTGGATCGATGGAACTGTATTTATTGTTCACTGCAAACCAAATCTACCAACTCTGTTGTCCATTTTTGATCTGATATTATAATCATTGCGACACAGTCACATGACCTTTTACCATGTGCAGATTCATTTAATTTCCACCACTCCCTATGGAGTCACTGAGTGTAATACCTTGATTATTTTTGTTAAGTACTTTTGTCAGATTCACCTGGGAGGCAAAGGTCAAGTTCAAAGTGAGGCCTGGTCAAAGATAAAACAAAATACTTGAGATCCTTTGTGAAGGAGTTGGCAGTGGCAATCTGGGGCACGAAGATATTTCCCACTGGACTTTACTAAATACATAACTGTTTTTACTCAGTGTTTATGCCATATTTTCTTCATACTGTACAGACTATGTTTCTATCTGGAAAGAAACATCACATTGAAGGAGTGCACCACCACAAAAACCACCAGGCAACCTTTAATCCCACAGAAACTCCGAATACTGAAAGGTATGGCATTTTTGCAGTAGCTATGGTATGGGATACCAAGGACTGGGTTATATGTTATTTGATTTGTACTATGAATAATAATAATAATAATAATAATAATAATAATAATAATAATAATGCATTTGATTTGACGCACCTTTCAAAGTACCCAAGGACACTACACAGTAAAAGCAAAACATAAAATATAAAAGTAATTAGACTATGAACAACAAATAGGTAGCATGTAGAGACAAAGACACATTGATTAAGAGACACACCAGCGCCAGATTGACATCAACCAAAACAACATAAAATAAATATAAATGAAAATCACAAAAAGTCAAGAGTAGTCTGAGTAGGCCAGAGTGAAAAGGTGAGTGTTGAGCATGGATTTGAAGATGGAAAATGAAGTGCATGTACGTAGTGCAAGTGGGAGGTTGTTCCAGAATTTAGGGCCAGCCACACTAAATGCCCTGTCACTCATGGAATGGAAATGAGTAGAGGGGGTGGATAGAAGGTGTGCATCGGTAGAGCGTAAGGTGTGGGTGGTTTTGTATAAGATGAGAAGATTGGCGAGGTAGCTGAGTGCTAGGTTGTTCTGGGCTTAGTAGATGAGCAGAAGGATTTTGAATTGAATCTGAGATTTTACTGGAAGCCAGTGTAACTGATGGAGGATGGGAGTGATATTTTGCCATGGTCTTGTACTGGTGAGAAGTCTAGCTGCAGAATATTGGATATGTTGTAGTCTGTTTAATGATTTTGCTGGGAGACCAATAAACAGGGCATTATAGTAATCAAGTCTGGAGGTTATGAAGGCATGAGGGCTTCAGCAGTAGCAAAGTTGAGTGAGGGGGAGAGTTTAGAGATGGTTTTTAGATGGAAATAAGCCGTTCTGGAGACACATTTTATATGGGAATCAAAAGACAGTGAAGAATCAAAGATAACACCTGGGTTATTAACTTCAGAGGTAGTAGTGGTGAAATAGCCAGGTATGGAAACCTGTGACTGATTTATCTTCTTCAGTGTTGGTGTGGCAATAAGAATGGCTTCAGTCTTGTCATGGTTGAGTTTGAGAAAGTTGTGTGTCATCCATTTACTAATGTCATTGAGGCAAGTGACCAGATTCGAGGGAGAGAGTGAATGGGAGGGCTTGGTATGAATGCAAATTTGTATGTCATCTGCATAGCAATGGAAATTTAAGCCGTAATGACGGAGAATGTGACCAAGAGGGAAGAGGTAGATGATGAAGAGCAGGGGGCACCATGTCGGAGGGGGGCACTAGGGGACCTGAAATCACCAATAGATACAAATTGTTCCCTACCCGTGAGATATGATGTAAACCAGGCAAGCACAGTGCCTGTAATCCCCAACAGTGTTTCCAGCCGGGTGAGCAGTGTGTTGTGGCAGACCATGTCAAAAGCAGCTGTGAGGTCTAAAAGTAGGAGAATACTGACATGGCCCGAGTCAGCAGCAATGAGCAGGTCATTTACGACCTTGACCAGGGCCGTCTCAGTGATGTGCTTTATCCTGAACCTAGACTGAAACTCCTCCCATAGGCTGCAAGAGGTTAGGCGATATTGAAGCTGTGTGGCTACGGTGCGCTCAAGATGTTTGGAAATAAAAGGCATGTTGGAAATGGGACGATAGTTAATAAAATCATCAGTGGCTGTTCCAGCTTTTTTCAGAACTGTAGTGATAGCTGCAGTTTTGAGAGAGCAGAGGACCAAGCCTGTGCAAAGAGATGTGTTTATGATATGGACAAGAATGGGACAGAGAGCCGGCAGGCAGATTTTAACTAGCGGGGTGGGCATGGGGTCCATGAGGCAGGTGGTGGGCCTAGCCTTAGTGACAAGGTCATGGACAGTATGCTCATCAATAGCTGAGAAAGCAGAAAGAGACTGAGCCGATGCTTGAGGCAAAGTGGAGACGTCACCCAAGGTGGTAATGGGGAGTGATTTAAGCTGCCTATAGATGGTGCTAATTTTGTTTTGGAAGAAGTTAAGAAACTCACAGCAGAGACTTGTTGAGGGGGTGAGTGGAAAGGGTTTAGTTGGCTGGAGTAACTTATTGACTGTGAAGAACAGGGCTCTGAGGTTTCTCTGACCTCTGGTGATAAGTGTGGAGTAATACAGGGATTTTGCCTCATTCAGAGGCTCCTTGTAGGCCAAGACATGATCTTTAAATGCCTGAGTGTGGACAGTCAGCCCAGTCTTGCTCAAGCTGACGACCAGCAGCCTTCATTTTGCGCAGCTCAGGTGTAAACCAATTTAAAATGCTAGACAGGTGAGAGTTGTAGAGTAATACCAGTTCAACAGGGCATGAGTTAAATGGTTCATCTTTGAACTGGAATTGCAATGAGCATATTTGCTCAGCTGTGTCAATATTCTTAGTGTTTCTGTACATGATGGAGGATGGGGGGTGAAGACGGAACTGAGGCTCAGGAACAGCAACTTTGAACAGGATAGCCACGTGGTCAGAGACAGAGAGATCTTTTGGAAGAAGATCAGATGGAGATATACCACTGGTGCAAACAAGATCTAGAATGTGACCTTTTGAGTGTGTGGGGAAATTTACATGCTGGGTAATATCAAAGCAGCTTAACATATCCTCCTGAGACCCAAGGAAAAAAGTGTCCTTCAATTTTAGAATATTTGTCTTTGGAGGAAATAATACAATACAATAAAATCTTACAATTTAGATTTTTTTAATTTATTTTTATTTTTAATTTGACACCATGTCTCTAATGTACTATAGGAATAAATGTTTCCTTACATCAGTGAAAAGATAGATGCAAAACCAAAATGTCATCTACAATGTACATAAATGTAAAATAAAATCATTTGGAACCTGCCATGTCTCGGTCAAACACGTAAAATCAAAACCCAAGTCAGAGATCTCATCATTAATGAAAGGCCCTTTGTTGCTAAGAGACAGTATTTTTAACAAAGCAGACGATGACTTTCTGAATGCGCAACGATGTTCAAGGGGCTTGGTTAATGTTACGGTGCACAGGTTGTTAAAGTCAGCAGTGCGCACCACTATGTATACATGTAGATCAATGTTATTAAGGGTCCAGCTCCAGACAGAGTCAATGTTGTTCGAGTGGGGATAGTGGGCAAACTTTCTGCGTGAGCCTCTGTGGCTGTATTTGGGCCGACGACGCAGAATGTCAAGGTGCTGGTGCATTTTTTTTTTTTTGAACTCGTTTTTATTTCGTTTCACAAGGTGCAGTCATACAGTAGGTACATCAAAATATCTGAAGATACAATACAGGCATATACAAATGTCCCAAGGAACAGTCCTTATGTTCTCCCACTTCGTCATTGTCTATGGGTGATTTCAAATATCCACAATCCAGTACCATTCTGATATACAGAAAAGGGATCTACATAAATTATCTCACTATCTCATCACACGTATCACTCAGAAGGAAATGGGAGGTGATTCGAGACCATTTTGTTAAAAATATTTCTGTAGTCATTTGTAGATTTGCGATAATACTTTCCATAAAATAAACTTTGTTAATCTTCTCCTTCCATTGTAATATGGTTGGGGGTTGGGGCTTCAGCCATGAGATTGTTATCATCTTTTTAGATGTGGCCAAAAGAATTTGCATTAGTGATATCTGATTAGAGTCTTCTATGTCTGCTGGTATTAATCCTAATATAAAGTATGATGGTTCTAAGGGTAGTTCTATACCTAAACATGTTCTTATTTCTTTTTGAATATTCTGCCAATATTTTGTCAATGCAGGACAGTCCCAAAATATGTGTGTATGATCTCCCACAAGGCCACATCCCCTCCAGCATTGGTCTGAGGTGCCTCCTGATTTTGACGTAATCTGAGGGGTTTTAAATTTTTTAAGTAGTTTTCACCCATGGATTTCCAATGTTATTTAGGCTCCTAGATCGTTGGTTGAGGAATGGGATAGTGTCTAATGGTATATTTGGGCAGCTATTCTGTTCCATCCTAACCCAAATGGTGTCTTTATCTTGAGATAGCCAAGCAGCCATGGATCTAAGCTGAGCTGCCCAGTAATAATTTCGAAAATTTGGTAGACCCAGACCTCCATTTACTTTTGAGCATAGGATTCTTTTAAATTTAATTCTAGGTCTTTTGTTTTGCCATATGAATTATTTTAAATATAGAAGTGGGGACTATTAAGGGTAGAGTCTGGAACAGGAAAAGCAATCTTGGGAGTATGTTCATTCGTATAGTTTCAACTCTTCCTATTAAGGATAGAGGAAGGATTATCCCTTATTGTAAGGTCCTTTTTTATTTTGCCCATTAATTTCCCATAATTAGCACTGAACAATTGTGATGTATTAGAAGTTATAATAATACACAAATATTTAAATCCTAGGTTAGATAGGTGGAATTTGAATGTTCCAGCTAATTGGGCTGGCAGTTGTCCCACCAGCATCATTGCCTCAGACTTTGACTCATTAATCTCATATCCTGAGAGTTCTCCATATTCTTTTAGACTTCTTATAAGAGCAGGGACAGATTTAATTGGGTCACTAATATATGTCAAAAGGTCATCTGCATATAGTGAGATCTTATGTTCTATTTTCTCTGCATCTTTTTTACCCTTAATACTATCATTTTGTCTTATCAAGGCTGCCAGCGGTTCAATATTTATAGCAAAAAGCAAAGGACTAAGATAATCTCCCTGTCTGACCCCTCTCTAAGGGTGAAAAAAATTCGAACAACATCTGTTTACTTAGACTCGTGATTTTGGGTTCAAATATATAACTTTTATCCAATCCACAAATTTTGAGTGGAATCCCATGGCCGCCAATGGTTTATATTCTGTTGCATTTTAAAGTCATCAGTTCATAAAAGTTCTGCAGGCTGTGTAGCCACACCGATGCTGGGAACCGGTGCCAATCGATGTGAAGTATCTTGTGTCACGTGGTGTAACGCTGTCACAATTAGTAGGTCGGTGTGTGATTTGTGTGTTGAGGATGCGTAAAAAAGGCGGCACTTGGCAAAAAATGAACGAATGTGCAACGTCCTGCGTCATGTCATCCAAGCCAGCAGGTGGCGCCCGCTCGTCTTCACCTGAGACCGTGCAGAGAGAGGAAAGGTGCTTTACGACGGAAACTTCCGGCAACGCGGGAGCCAGTGGGGCAGACGGCGAGTTCAGGCGGCAGGCCGCGTTTCGTCCCTCAGGAAACAAAAAATTAAGTGTACGTTCGACTGAGTGACTGGGAGCGTTCGCAGCTTTAGCGACGGCGTTTGTATCTTTCGCCGAGACTCAGAAGGTGTAAAATGAGCTTGGGCTTTCGCCAGGGATCAGTAAGACTGGATAGTTGATTAACGTCGGAGACAAAAAAAAAAAACAAAACGCTCGCTTCGCCAGTACTTCAGTGGCTGTTTCCTGAAAACCGCTTCTGATTGAATCGTTTCACCCCAACCTTCCCCGATTTAGCTAATTTTGCGAAGATCGTTCAGAGCTATTGTGCAGTTTTAAAACGCATAGTAGTGGACTTGCGTCTCCTGATAAACGACGCCTGCTTTAGCTAACTCTTCCCAGGCCGGCCGACCTTCCGCTCCACCACGGATCCAAAATGTCGGAGTTTGACGAATTCGAGAGGCAGCTGACCGAAAACAAGCACGGTGGGTCCTTAAAGGCTGTTTTAACACGCTGCTTTCTTTATCTTAATTTTTTTCTGCCACCTCTTCACTTATTTGGGAGACTGAGAGTTTGCCCCGCGCGCCCATGTGCTTTTTGCCGTGGGGAGTTTGGCACTCCAGGTTTAAGGTGACCGAAATCCGCTACACGGTGTGCGGCTGCGGGTCGGGGTGATGTGGGTTAAATATCAATACGCCCAGTGCTTTGTTTGGGAAAATTCAGTTAATAAGTTTGTTTGTACTCTGGTGTCCGCTTTAAACCGTCCTCCATAGAACGAGACAAAGAGAATCGGCACCGCCGTCGTAGCCCGTCCCGTAGCCGGAGCCGGGAAAGGAAGAGGAGAAGCCATGAGAGAAGGAGCCGAGATCGGCGGAGCCACAGCAAGGATCGTAGACAGAGGCGTAGGTAAGTGTTATGCTCCACGTCGCTATCCGGCGTTTAGGCCGGAAAAGTGCAGCGATTCGGGATTGTAGCTCTATGTGTGATCAATTGTTTTGTAAAGAAACTTGCTAGTTTGACCGTCTGTAAACGCATCCCTCCTTTCCCACTGTCATTTCAGCGCACAGAGTCAAAACCAACCCCAAGAGATTGCTGTGAGGTAATGTGACTTACACTGGTAGTGCAAATATTTTTCAAGTAAAGGAAGGAGAAATGTGTAACGTGCAAGCCCAAAATCAGTATGCGTGCTTGTTTTCGTCTGGAAATCTTTTTTTAAGGATACACAATGATGCTATCACTACTGCATAGCTCTTTATGCGACATTAAAAAGCACGGTGAACTACGTTTAGGCATTTGCTTATTCAAAAATCTTTCTGAAACTACATACGGTTCACCTGCTTGTATTTTTTGCTTTCCAGCAATTTTATATTTCTCTGAATGTAGGGTTATTTGTATGGTGGGTTGATGCATATACAGGTAGAGGGTTGGCTCAGTGGTGAGTGCACGTCCGAGCTGCTAAAACTTTTAGCGAAGAACTTTTCTTGGATAGATTTTACATAGTTTTTGAGAAAGATCCCCAAAGTTTTCAAGCTTTATACTACTTTTGAGAGCCATTCGACTTTATAGGGTATGTTTGAATGCTGCTTTTTCACAATAGAATATTGTGTGCAGGTTTGGTCACCATATCATAAAAAGGACATTGTGGCCTTAGAAAAGGTGCAGCGTAGGGCCACAAAAATGATTCCAGGT
>JAODJW010000127.1:27976381-28009418 GCA_026777045.1 Hyperopisus bebe | reverse complement strand
AGCTATAAGTGAATTGCCTTCCTATTTCATGGTCCGAGATTGTTTCAGAAAGGTCCTATCATCAATAGAACCGGCAACCTCCTTTTAACCACCAGCTGCAATATACTTCAGCGTATCATACCTTTGGTGTTTAATAGGCAATAGCATTAGCATACTGCTAACCCATCAAAACAACAATGAGACGGACAATAATTCTCACAGCAGTGGAGTCAGTGACTCCCAAAAAAGCCGTAAAACCCATAATACAGTCGTGTTTATGTCATGTTTTTGTGCTTATTAAATTGAAGTGTTTCCAAAGATTAATCCCACAACAGTACCAAAATAAAAGTCTTGCTTTAACATAAATACTAAAAGAATAGATCGCTTTAATTTCTATTACAGTTGGGTATGGGCACGCGGTCTTATTTAGGAAACATACAAAAAGACGCATATAATGTTTAATCATTCCTTATTTATTTGTCCAAGTAAGGAATGATAAGCTGTTTCAGTCGAAAACTGCATTTTACTTGTCATTTAAAATAAAATGCAGGGTTGGCAAATTTGGTCAGCTGCATGGAGTGAGATTTTCTGTTCTCTGTTCTGCACACACATTTACATGTGTATGTAAGTTTTATTACCTTGTAAATGGTCTGTAGGGTTTGCAAACTGCCGTAACGTTTTTGATGCAGCTAATTTTAAGTTCAAAATGGAATATAGATTTGCTGTAAGATTTCTTGCGTGAGAGTCTGAAAGAGTTTGTAACCCTGAACACATACATTTTTTGTTTCACCTGGATTGATTTGTATGGAAAATAACCATATACAGTTGTTAAAAAGCGGAAACTTCGATACGATATGATACGATAATTATCCCGATATTAAGAAGAAAAAACTCTTAATTATTAAGTCAACATGTTTATATCAAATTAGTTCTTCTTTCTAACATAAAGTGCCTCTGCTTTTCATCATTAGTGAAATATCCAGCTATGACGTTAAGCATTTGCCAGAACTTGGCAGTAATTGTTCTTTGCAATGAATGACCGAACAATGCATGTAATTTTAAAATGAAAACAGTCAGTAGTTCCTTTATAAAATATTACTTTTTAATGCAGCGGCTGGATTTTTTAATCATAAGAAAAGTCGCACTGACTGGTCAGGTATTTTTAACAGACCAGAACAGGAACATAGTGTTTTAAGCACTGCAAAAAATATGCATTTTCTCAGTACCACTAAATGTCACATATAACAATTAAACAAACAAGGAGATCTGACCCTGAAATAAAATGTCAAGTGCACTATAGTTTTTCAAGTAAGTAAACTTAAATGAGTTAATTTCTTTGTTTGTTTATCAGACATGTTCTTTTCAAAAAATATGAGCATGTCCACATTTTCTGGTAGAAGCTGGGATCTCTGGGCATTTACAATTTACATTTACAGCATTTAGCAGATGCTCTTTTCCAGAGCGACTTACAACCAGTGCTTTGTAGTCCATGACTGTTCTTTGATCTATAAGCTAGACCTAAAATCAACAACTGTCGTCAAGATCAAGTTAGCGCCAAGTACGTTTTATATTAAAAACCTTGTTAGGAAAGCAGTGCACAGGAAAACATTGTTAGTGGGTACTGAGGTGGCTGAGAGAGAGAGATATATATGCTTTGACCAATAATGACTGCAGTGGGTAAATATGTGCAATGCCCTTCCACCATTTAAGAGGACAGTCCGAGTAAAATAGATGTCCCGTTGCTGTATAAACTCATCTCAGTTTCAATCCCAGTGTGAGACTAGGCACTGTCCTTTCTTTCAATGAAAGAATCCCCAAGGAGATCTTCAAGTGCTGTCTTTTTGGCTGGAGGAGACTGTTCTTCCTCGCCATTATCGGCTGTGTGTGACAGGTCATCACCAAGCTCAAGTAGTCTTGCAGCCTTTGAAGGACTGGCCAGTGCAGCTTCTGTCCCGTGTTTGACTAGGGTTCTGTAGAAGCAAGCAAAGGTAGAAAAAAGTTCACAAATGCAACATACATGGAAAATAAATAAAATAAATAAAAAGAGGAAATAAATACCTGGTCCTGCATCTGTGTTGCTCTCTGGTTTAGCTGCCACAAGCTATGGAAACGGGGTCCAATACAGTACTTTCTAACAGAAACTGGTATTGTTCCCCTTGGTATTGATCAGTCAAGTCCTTCAGTATGGCTCGCTTCATTTGGATGATTATGGTGGAGTCCTCATCACACAGTGACATGTTCCGTTCTATCATGTGCTTCAGGAGCACAATAAGAGACTGTAGGCCGCGACTCATCGCACAACACACTGCTTGCTTTTTTAAGTGGTGTGAGAAGCCTTACTATGTCCTCGGCATCTGTGATGTCGGTTGGGTCCAAAGTGTCTGTGTCACGTCCATTGTGCCTGACTTCGTCACTCAGTTGTGCTGCAGCAACTGCTTGTTGTTGCTCCAGGTAGCGCTCAAGCATGTGGAGCGAGCTGTCACATCATGTGACCACATCCATGGTCAGCTTATGCACTGGCAGCTTCAATATTCTGTTTTGTGGCCAAAACAATGGAGGCAGTTAGAACTGCGGTGGAAAAAAATGATGCTATCCACCTTACTCGGCCAAGCAAGCGGCTAACACGGCATACGTTCTATCCTGCATGTGAAGCAAGGTTTAAAGCTTGTGCAAAACATTTTATGTGAGGGGACTGCCCGGCCTCCCGCACTGCCACTTCCATATTTCGCGCCTTATCCGTAACTACTGCAATGCTGTGATGATTACATCTATTCGTCGCATTGAGTTCCCACTCCAAAGCAGTTGATTTCAGCACCTCTGCTATGTTTAGTCCAGTATGTGATGAGGAAATGGGCCACGTTTGTAGAACAAAACTTTGCCATTCGCTTGTAATTACATGAGCCTTGACTATAATATAGCTTTGAGTAGCTCGTGAAATCCACCCATCTGTGGTTAGTGAGACACACTCTGCTTCTTTAAGCATCTCCTTTACCTTAACTTTTGTCTGTTGGCACAAAGCTGGTATCCCTGTGCAAAGTGTGGCCACAAAGGTATAGTATACTTTGGCTCCAGCACATTTATTTAACTCCGAAATCCATCATTTTCGACCACAGAAAACGGCCTTAAATCTTTTGCTATGTACTCACCGATGCATCTAGTAATTTCTTCAGCTCTCAGATTGTTATAGGCAAGTCGGGCAAAAAAAGTTTCTTTTAGTGTCATTTGGTTTGGTTGTCCAGGGTGTCCGTGGGGTAGTAAAAAGTAGTAAAAGGTAGTAAATGAAATCAGACAAAATTAAGGCATTAAAATGTAGGAAATGAAATTTGACTTGGTAGTAAATTTTTCATCATCCACCTCAATATATTATGAGTTTCCCATTTGTCTACATGTTTTAACTTCATCTAATTAAAAAATATATAATATACATGCTAGCAGGACCTGGGTCGGAATTAGTAGCCTATCAGAGTGACGCTGACACCACTTCAGTTGAGCCAGGGTGATCTAACGTGTTGATATTAGGAGAGCCTCTGAAATTAGCTAGTAGCCACTTATCGGTGACATGGGGAAATGTTAGTTTTCTAAAAGTTGGCTTGATAACCCATCATTTAAAGCATTTAAGCATTCTGCAGTATATGCAAAAAAACTTTGCATTACCGCAATCAAATCTCACCGAGAATCCGCCAGTCATCAGCAGCGGATTCGTGTGCGGGGGAACAGCTCCTTATTTCGTTGTTCGGTGATGCTACACGGACTGGTGGCCTGGGGCCTGTTTCACAAAGCAGGATTTCTTGCTTAGCCAGATAACTTGCCAGGTTTAAGGTAGTCTGGGCTAAATAGACCTTATTTTCATCAACTTAAATTTAGCCCAGACTACCTTAAACCTGGCAAGTTATCTGGCTAAGCAAGTAAATGGTCATAAAACGTGGTCTAAAGTATCTCACGACCGAGTATTAGACTATGAAGTGTTTTCTGAAAAGAATTGAAATACTGTTAATAAAAACAGAGGCTCACAGATGCGACACAATTCAGAAGTAAGCCTATTATTTGTTGTTAAGTAATGTAATGCTCCCTGAACTTCCATTACTGTGATGTTACTCATAATGTAAACCTATTGTTAACAATAACTTATAACTGATCCGATTTCAAATGCAATTGTACTGGAAAGCGTACGTGGCAGCAAGTCAAGATGAAATATTAAAACATCATGTCAAGTGGCAGGGCTATGTATTTATATTTCTACTCATTATGAAAGATTTGTTGTATCTTGCCTCCACTTAATAGCATGTTTGTTTTTCAGCTAGTAAGAAAAAGGTGTCTGTTCATATTACACTTAATAGAAGGTGAGCCATTGTTTAACAAACAAATGATTTACAACAGGACAAAACAGAAGCATATGTGTAGTGAGAAAACGACTAGGAACCTGTCATCGCGGTTAAGTTAGCCTCATATTCCATATTCAGTTTTCTGGCTTTGATAACTTTTAACGGACGTAAGGTGGGGCGTTTAATGACAGAATCGTGATGTCCACAGACATCGATGCACACCGATTATTTTTGCGCTTCAAACCATTTCGTGATTTGTGCCAAATCGTGTTAATAGCTAATAAAATAGGTCCTGTCAGCTGTAATGAAATGGTGGTTTAGCATTTTGGGCTCATGGTGACTGTTCCACAAGCATTTGTTTTTACTCGTATGTGCGTACAAATGGTCTTGAGTGTGCGTAGATTCTGTAATTAACAAATTCAGATAAGAAAACATAGGTGAACGTCAGAATCTTCGTAAAAAATGTGCATAAGTGGGGTTTAAGAACAAATTTGTTCGTAAGAACGGTTGGTGAATGAGGCCCAATGACATTAACTTCCCTCCGAAAAGCAAGCTGAGAAAGAGAAAGGTGAAGGAACTAAATCCCAGTTGTCTGGACGGCAGTCATGCAGTACAATGTAGATTCAAATTCAATTCAAAAATACTTTATCCCAAAGGGAAATTAATAATAATGAATGCTCAATATATTTATAAATAAATATGTTTTGCATTTTTATGTAAGGTAGATCATTTTGACTTGTCCATTTATAAGTAGCTCGCATGCTGAAAAAGTGTGGGCACCCCTGCGCTAAGTAATGCGTGAAAACAGTGCACGGCCAACAGAGCACAAAGCATTCCATAATGTAGTATCTATTTTTTTTTAGACGGAGCTTATACGAGCTAAATAATCACGTGATATCATGGTTGATATCGTAACAGGTTAACAATGGTTTCGAAGTATTTTTTAATCACCATTTTACGTTTATCGTTACATCCCTATAATTCATTGATCTGGCATGTTTAGCCAAAGAGACTTGCAGTAAGAGGGAGGGTTACAATTTACATATGCTTCCTAGGATTTCCTAACCTTTCATTGTTAGTTCAGTGCTCTACTTGTTGAGCTATACTATAACTAATGAGTTAATTGCATATCCGGAGGCCTGTAGACATTGTACATATAACTATATTTAATGGGCACTCTTACCCAAGAAGGCATGTAGTAGAGGGAAGAGATGCAATTTAGGTGTGCTTCCTGCGATTTGAATCTCTGACCTCTGCATTCTTGGCACAGTGCTCTATCTGTTACAGGAGCTACAGGAGAGGTGTTAGCCATGTGTGGGACACAACCTTTAGTCTTGGTGCTTTAGTTGTATTAGAAGGCATGATGTCTCTGTGGCAGATGTTAAACCCATAAGATGAGAAGATATCTGAAGGTGCCGTCATGGGGGAACTGATTCTTCCACATGAGGGTGTTGTCATATATGCTGCGCTTTCTGTCTTCTTCACAAAACTGTTCTGACAGCTTTTCTCATTGGTAATCAAGCACTGGTTCCATTCAGTATTTCATATAAGTCATACTTCTGTTTTTTCATATACAACCTCAGTGCTTTCCTGCCTGCAGCCATAGTTGAGTTATTTGTTATGAGAAGGCTGTAGCCTTCGGTGAACTTTGCTCTCCAGCTGAGTGGAGATCCTCCAGCACTCATGGTCCCTATTTCCGTCACTGGTACCCTTGCAGCTTGTTCGCATGTGAGTAGATAGGATCTCAGCTCTATTCATAGCCCTGTTGTTGTGTTCTGACTGCTTGTGGTTATCATAAACTGTCAGAAAAAGAAGGAACTGTGACCCGCTTTGAAGGTATGCAAATTTGGAAGAAAAGTCCATGGCCCGCTGTTGTAAATGGAGGGGGTTATGAAAGTAAGTGGATGCACATTTTTAGTTTTGTGACGTGGTTTACTCTTTCACAGTAAGTATGCTGTAACCTGCAAGTAGCTCATAACAGATTGTTTTTAATGGTGCTGCATTCCCGCCCAGGCTGTGACCTGCACAGTGTTTGGCTTTGGATTAGGACACTTTGCCTGTGATTGGATGGTTGCTGGTTCAAATCCCAGTGTCAAATGTGATATCACCTTTGGGCCCTCTAGCAAGGTAATCAACCTTCTGTTGCTCTAGGGACTGTCTGACCCTTCTTTCTCAAAAAAAATGTTACTTTTGATAAAATCTTCTGTTAAATAAATAAAATGCTTATGAAAAAGTAAATGCCAGCATGGCACAAGCTCCTGTACAAATGATAGCGAAGCATGGCTTCCTCTGTTACAGACCTGGCAATACAAGATACTTGTGGACATCACACTAACTCAGGCTAAAACTTCAGCCATCCCATGTTTCTCCATGCTACTTTACTCCGCTGATTCTGACTCACACATGGCCATTCCTGGAGCCTCATGTTCCAGCTGTAAGGTTCATGACGAAGCACAGGGCTGCGTGTTGAGAAATCGACTCCTGAAGTATTTTAAGAATAGATTAGCAGATAAATTATGAAGCAAGAGCCTGCAGGTGATGGTGAACAGTTTTCTTAATTATCGACGTGATACCAGCATATATTTTGAGAACATGACTTCACCAAACTGTCTCAGGTCTGAAAAGATTACATCTTCTGTTGAATCACCTGATTCTTCTTTATGTCCAGTCTTAAGTAGTATGAACATAATTTGGAGTAAATTAAAAGAATTAAAAAATATTACAGTGAAACTGAATATTTGGCTGACAGAGTATGAATGAGATTGCTGAAACTGCTTTGGGCACTGTGACCTGAGGCTTAACACGAAGCCATAGTTCATTCATTTGTTCTTATTTGTGCTGTCTTCCTATGTAAGCTTTCAATATGTTTTGTTTTAAACTTTTTGATTTTATACAAGTGTTTTTAATGTATATTTTAACTTTATTGTATCTCCAATCAATGTAGATGTGTTTGAGCACCTAGAAAAGCGCTCTATATAAATAAAATGTATTATTATTATAGATTTGTTGGTTGGCGAGAACTTGTCGGTTTTAAGGCAATACCTTAAATCTGACAAGTTACCTTGATAACCCTAAAATCTAACATCGTGATGCAAGCATTGGAATTAATGACCTCACACTAACCTTGCATGACCACAATTTAATCAAATCAAACGAGGTCATGGGCTCGGAATGGTGAGAAAGAGATCAGATCAGAGAAAGCGGACGCAAGATATGTAACTTCGGCAGCTGAAGGATGCATAATAAGCTCCGAACAGGACAGGCGGATCTTACACCCTCTTTGTGGGGCAGTGGTCTGGCAACTGAGGAAAGCCCTTCACTTCCTGGTAGCAGTACCTATATTTGGCTTCCCAAAGAGATGTAGGTTAGCTGGTCAGGTGAGCCTGTGCTCCAGTTCTCCGGGCTGCACACTCCGTGGTGTATAAAGGCTTGTGAATATATTATCATGATGTACTCTTGGAAATTCACCTACCATCTGCTCCTCAAAGGCACTGCAAAATGGACAAAAGTACCACTCTGCCTAAATTTAACTTTGTACAAATATGTCATGCACAGAAAAGTTGGGCTGGTCGGAACTTTCTTTGACTAACGCCATTCTATTTGCCGGTGGGTGCGTGGGCGCGTGTCTGGGGCCACCTGGCATGCCTTGGCCTCCTGGCTGCCAAGTGGGGCCTCAATCAGTGGATCCTCGTTAAGGAGCTGCTCTTGGCTTTTGATACTTCAATCAATAGACAATTTCTGTTTCACAGATGACCTTTCTATAGACAATTAATTCCTAAAATCTTTTTGTAAAATATTTAATCTGTCCTTCAAGAGTTTTTCAGCATTTTCTCTGCAACAAATGCTGCAATGGCATAAAGACAAGAAATGGTTACTACAGGGATAACGTACAGTAGGGTGACTATAATTATGAAATGTAAATCAAAAGGAATAAAATGATGGTATGCAGTACTGAAGACTGTTGTGTGCTTCCCTTACAAGCTTTGTATCCTTAAACCACGTTGTCCTGTAGGTCGCAACTTTAAGGCAGTATGTTGATGCTATGAGTTTGATATGAATAAATCTTTCTGAGCTAGTACGTACCCAGAAAGGCAATTTAAAAAACGGGTTCTAGAGAGTTCCAGTTTGGCCACCTCAGGCTTGCTTCCTGGTTTCTGATGGGGGGTCGTTGTCTTTTTGTCCACCTGTGTGTGTGTGTGTGTGGGGGGGGGGGGGTGGATTTGATGACTGGGGGAAGGTCTTATTTGTGGCTTGACTTCTCTGAGCTGTACTTTTATAGTTCCCGTTGGATGATGTCTGCTCTTTCACATCTGCATGCTCCAGATGCTGTTTCACTGCTGAGAATGATTAGAGCAGCACATCTGTAACCCTGCTATCCTGCTGTCCAGCTTCACTGTAACTGAATTTCCAGGTCTGAGGTGTCTCTCTGGCTCTACTTCCTGGCTGGTTCAATCTCACCTATGTGTTGTATGCCTGTCCGTTCAATTTATATGGTTTGTAGGATCCATATTTATTTTTAGTTACATAGCTGGTTCTCTGAAACATTGACCCATTGAACTTGGCTTGGCTGTCCCATCTAGATTTTTTTTTGGTCTTGTTTATATCTGGGGACTTTTATAGTACAATACTCATACTGAGAGGTGATAGTACAATTAATGTTCTGAGAGGTGATTGGCCAAAATGAGCCCAGTGTAACATGCATTTTGGAGGAATTAGAGTTGCAGCATTTTGTTGCTGGTATTGTGCAGTCTTGCTCAATCTGTTTGGTGCCTCCTGGTGGTCGCCGATAGTCCACTCGTGCATGTTTTTGCCAGTCCTTGTCTGGTTATTTTCCTCCTGATAATCACCTTCCCTGTTATCCAAGTAGCAGTTTTCTCTGATTATTTGCATTGTTATGTCAATCTTATTAGCGTCAGTTAAAATCATCACCTGTGTTGCATCGAGCTGAGCTGGCTGCTGATTCATAGTGGGTACTGTGCCCTTCGCTCCTCCTGACCCTACGCAAATCCGTAACTCCCCGTGTGGCCTCTGCTCTCTCCGCAGACTGCCAGTTCAAACTGTGCCCAATGAACCGCTACTCTGCACAGAAACAGTTCTGGAAAGCGGCCAAGCCTGGGGGCAACAACACCACAGACACCGTGCTGCTGAACAAGTTGCATGTGAGTATGCCCTGCAGCACGTCTTCCTGGGCCACTTCTTCGGCTCTGCAGAACCAGTTTTCTACTATTTGTAATTGTATAGCTGCTTTGTCTCTCGTCTGGTGTGGAGGACGATCCTCTGGGGCAGCTGCATAATGTATCTGTTCTCTTGGGAACTGAGTTCTCCGTGGGTGAAGGTTTTGGCCTACAGACTTCTTATTTTCCAGCTGGAGAACGATCTGTCTGAAATTTGTTGTTTATGGTGTGATGAGCAGCACTAGAGAGAGATTAGTCATAGACTGAATTAAAACTGAGATGGAAGGCAGGGGCGATCAGGGGCGATCAGGTGTGCTGCTAGAGATTTTGGGCCCCATGAAAGCGTAACAATTTGGACCCCCAATCTAGACCAATCCAATTATGTTTCTGTAATCTGAGATGTTATATAACGAATGACAAACCAATGGTAAACCAAATCAGCAATCCAGATATTTTTTTGGCTCTTGGAACTCCCCCCCCCCCCATAAGACAGTCCGTAATTCATACAGAGCGGGCAACCTTGTCATTAGCCTATGATACATTTTGAATTGGTGACTGACAGGGGAGAGGTCACTCCAGAGGCCAATCAGCTTTCAACTGGAGCCAGTGCCCCTGTGGCCCCGCCCCTGTATATGCCTATGATAGAAGAAAGTCTTCTCAAAGAACTGGGGATGGTTCAACACTAGGACCAAATTAGCCCCAAACTTCCCACTCCGCCAAACACACACAGTGCTCCCAATATCAGTAGGGACGTGCCCCTACCATCCATACACAAATCTATACCCTTGGCTGCATGTGCAGTCCCATCTCTGCCCCCCTCATGCCTTCCCGGGTCCATCTGTCTGTTGCAGCATGCAGCTGACCTGGAGAAGAAGCAGAACGAGTCTGAGAACCGCAAGCTGCTGGGGACCGTCATTCAGTACGGCAACGTCATTCAGGTACGGCCGTGTGCGGTGCGGTTGCTTCGGCCCCGTGGCAGGAGGCCTGAGGTGGAGAGGGCCTGAGAGCGAGCACTGAGCATGAAGCAGTGGAGCAGGTCACAGCCTAGAGAGTACAGCGCCACCGGTGTAGGAAAAGGCAGATGCTTCCCCCATTGGTGGTGCATTTGGAAGGGAGTGCTGCTGTACGGCACACAAAGAGAGCCTAAAGTCTTGGGTTGGGGGATGCGGCGGCCATGTTGATGCAGAGCTGCAGCCGGAATGTGCCAGGATGTGTCTGTTTATTACCCACAATTCAGAAGCGTTGTCCATTCTGACATCCTGGAGATGAGCTGAATTTCCCCAGGAGTCTCCTGTGCCAGACAGTGTGCAGAAACGATGGCAGCCACATGACTGTTTTCTTTACGGATCAGGTGGTCGCTCAGGCGTTTCACTCAAGATGCTCTGGGCCTTCATAGCTGTACGTGGCTCTGCTCCTGAGCTTCTAGGGCTGCTGGGTAATCGGAGAATTTGTTAATATAGCTACTGACCAAAACTCTAGAATTTATGGTCCTGTATTTTTGAGTGCATTTTTATCTGCAGATATATTGGGGTCTTGGATGGGCTGGAACAGCAGAAGGGATTCAAACTGTTTCACAGATGACCTTTCTTAACGGTGCATGAACTGTTCTGCATGCTCACATTGGCAGCGCATTCTCACCTTATTGTGATTCTGTGGTGAAGTCGCTTTCACTTTATTATGCTTTGGAAGGAGTTCAAGCTCATTTCCTAATGTGGTTCTTTGGAGAGCCCCCAATCTCGTTGGTTTGGCACTGATTCTCCCTGTTGGTGGTGCCATTAATCATACATGTGCATGCGCATACGTGTGTGTGTGTGTGTGTTTGTGTGTGTGGGAGTTTTCACTCTGCTCTCCATGTGTCTCCAGCTTCTCCACCTGAAGAGCAATAAATACCTGACTGTGAACAAGCGTCTGCCCGCCCTCCTGGAGAAGAATGCCATGAGGGTGACTCTGGACTCTGCGGGGAACGAGGGTTCCTGGTTCTACATCCAACCCTTCTATAAACTACGCTCTATTGGTGACAGTGTGAGTGATCCTGAGGGAAATGGGAATGATGTCACAACTGAGTTTCCCGCGTTCCAGTGCAGCAAGTCAGAAAGCCATTTAGCAATACCAGGAACCTGTTTCATAAAGCAAAATTTCTTGCTTAGTCAGATATCTTATCGTATTTAATTTACCCCAGTTTAAAGGCCCTTTATCTTCATTCACTTACACTTAGCCCAGACTACCTTAAATCTTAGTTATCCAGCTAAGCAAGAAATCCTGCTTTTTGAAACAGGCCCCAGTTCTATTCAGGTTCATCGTTAGCCATTGTTAGCAATACCAGTTGATAACAACACATGATGTGGTATTTTGCGCATGAAATCACATAGGAACACCTCCACAGATAGCAGTTGGACAGTACCATGTGTACACCTGATTTAATGAGCCACAAATAAGACATAAGTGTTAATAAATTGTATAAAATTGATGCTTCAACTTTTGATAATGGGTGCAGCCATCTTGAATTCTGAGGTCTGGTTCATGTAGATTTTTCCGATTTTTCGCGTAGGAATTCTGACTTTGGGGGCCGTTCCAGTTGAAATTTCCGACTGGGAACTCATAATTTCTTAGTTAGGAGTACAAATGGAATACAGCATAAGGCAGATCATCAAGGAAAGACTCGCATCACATTAAACTGGAGTAATAATTGTTGTTATTCTATTTTCTGTATCACCCGTGGTGTCTTGAGGAGTGATGGTCTGAGGTCTGCATGGGGGCTCTACTCAAGCTGCAGTATGGTCTTCAAACTGAGCAATTTTTTTTATTAGCATTGTTTATTAAAAAGAACAAGTACACAGTGGATATGTTTACTCTAAGTACTCCAATTTCTTCCTATAGTTGAAAAATGCAGTGAGGTACAGACGCTCCTCAGCTTACGATGGGATTACATTCCGATAACCATACTGTAAGGTACAAATATTGTAAAACGAAAATGCATTTTAATAGAGTACACCAAACATCATAGCTTAGCCTAATCTACCTTAAACATGCTTACAACACTTAAATTAGCCTACAGTTGGGCAAAATCATCCACCCACCCACCAGAGGGCCAGCCCATCGCAGGGCACACTCACACCTATGGGCAATTTAGGAACTCCAATCAGCCTCAGCATGGCTTTGGACTGTGGGGGGAACCCGGAGTACCCGGAGGAAACCCCACTAAGACACGGGGAGAACATACAAACTCCACACACATGTGACCCAGGCGGAGCCTCGAACCCAGATCCCAGAGGTGTAAGGGAACAGTACTAACCACTGCACCACCATGCCGCCCCGGCAAAAATCATCACAAAGCCAATTTCATAATAAAGTGTTGAATATAATTTATTGAATAATGTACTGAAAGTGGAAAAACATTTACCCATCATAAAGTCTGAGGTGAGTGACCGGTCATCTAGGGTGTCTGCTGCCTCGTTCCCCATGCTTCCTGAACCTAAGCGCTTATGGAAGACAGGTAGAACCTTAAAATTTGGTTTTCTAAGATGTTATATAGCTAATGACATCGGGCTGAACCAAATCAGTAATGTCACCTTTCCTTTAATCTAACCATACCTGCAGAATAACAATGACTGTGGCTTTGTGCAGTAGTGAGGACTTCAAGCATGAAGAGTATATGAGAGTATGAGCTAATATAGTCTGCATCGGGGTGGGTCAGGGGTATGACTCAGGTCTTTCTCTCTTATTCATGCTGAAGGCCAGGTCTGCTTTTATATCTAGGATCTTCACTGATCTTCACACTTAAGCCTTTCGCTTCACATTCCGTTTCCTGGTGAGACAGTCCTCAATCGCTGTGTTTTAGCTCCATCCATCTGCTCTGTTTCCCTGCTCGTGAACAGACGGGTTTTGCAGAGCGGTGCAGCCGGAGCGTCGGCCCTTAACAGGCCCCCTGGTACTGGGGTAAAGGGCCCATTACTGGGAAATACTCTTCCCTGCATGTTTCTCTTGGACTCCTAATCTGCAGACTCAGAGCTCTGAACTGTGCTTAATTACAGTGCAGTTAAAGAGCCAGTCGTAACCTCATTAAAGTCCACCTCAGTGAAACGTGTGATTTTACTCTGCCTGGGTGCCAATTTTTAATGAAAAATAGTAATAGAATTTCCCCACAGGGATCAATAAAATAACTCTTTTCACCTTCTCCATCTTGGTCTCCATTACTGCAAGCATGAAGGGCAACCACCCATAGCAGCTCCTAGGGAGCTGGGGGTTAAGAGCCTTGCTCAAGGACCCACAAACGTGCTGAGGCTGGGCTCAAACCAACAACCTTCTGATTACATTCACAGAGGCTTAGCCCACTGAGCTACACACTGCCCCCAAAAACTCCAACTCTGACCTTGCGGGCATATCTATAAAAATGTACTCCTCCTGTAAAATTTTTGTTTTTCTCTGTTTACACATAAGTCCTTGCTTTATAGAGATTGAATGTCTCTGTAACTACCTGGGCCCATGTCTTAGGTAAGAAGTTCAGCCAATAATATCCGTCGATTCTCTCTGTTCCTTAAAAGGTCGTCATTGGGGACAAAGTGGTCCTGAACCCTGTAAACGCTGGCCAGCCTCTTCACGCCAGTAGCCATCAGCTGGTGGACAACCCGGGGTGCAATGAGGTGTGTCTGCGGTCACTTACTCATAAGCCACTTTCAATTGATGCTAATTTCAGCTGATAACCCGAGTCTCATCAGAGAACAGGGGCTTGAATGAAGAACAATGGTTTTACAAATGGTTATGTATTTATTTTATTTTATTTATTCCCAATGTTATAACTTTGCTTGACTCTCTCCTCTAATCGCTTTTTCCTACAGGTGAACTCTGTTAACTGCAACACTAGCTGGAAGATAGTCCTGTTTATGAAATGGAGTGACAACATGGAGAGTGTTCTTAAAGGGGTAGGTTCCTCCTACATTTTTCTTTTAAATCATAAGGTATTTTGCTGCAGAAGTGTTTGTCTTTGAGTGACCCAACATAATTTTCTCCCCCCAACTCTGCCTCTCTGCTTCTGTTCTCAGGGTGATGTTGTTCGGCTGTTCCACGCAGAACAGGAAAAGTTTCTCACCTGCGATGAATACCGGAAAAAGCAGCACGTCTTCCTCCGGACCACTGGCCGGCAGTCTGCTACTTCTGCCACAAGCAGCAAGGCTTTATGGGAAGTGGAGGTGAGTCCTGAAAGTTAGATATGGATGGTAGATGCTTAGGTGTTTATTATTAAGACTTTGCTCTCTGAGAGAGTACCAAAGGGGAACATGCATTCTGTGAGTGTGTTAGTTATTCCCAGAAATGTTCAGGTTCTTTATACATGATGTACAAATCTTGAGATCAATATAAAGTTTTGAAAGCAAGCAATTCTCATAAATGGGTTTCACCTAGTGCAGCGTAACTACAGTGTGTATGACATTTCTGTTGGGACTATACAATTGCGTTTTACGAATGATTGTGTGTGTTTAAATAGATGGATTTCTTGGTGATGCTGTTTTTTGTGAATCGGCTACTCTCATCTCAGACAGCCACTAGGTGGTGCTGTGTTTCACTTTTTTTTCTTTCTTTTTGCTTTCTGCTTTCCCCTGGGGTAGGTGGTGCACCCTGATCCCTGTCGGGGTGGAGCTGGCTACTGGAACAGCTTATTTCGCTTTAAGCACCTGGCCACTGGATCCTACCTGGCTGCAGAGGTGAGCCAGGTGTATTTTGTGTATTGCCTGCTTGGAATGGGAATCAGGTGTACCTGGGACTGTAATTCTGAATTTGGGGATGTGGTTCTGTTTGTGGGGTAGAGGATGCCACTGTGGACGAGGGTTATTATTGTCAATGAAAATTATAAAGCTATAAGATACAAAAATATTGCTTACCAAACAAACAAATAAATTATACTATAAAGCTGTAACATACAAAAATAAAAACTACAGCTAAACAAAAACTATTAATATTGCTTACTAAACAAACTTAAGTAAATTAAACTGTAAAGCTATAAGATATGAAAATAACATTTAAAAAAACTACAACTAAAAGAAAGTTTTCAATATTGCTTAAACCGACAAATGAAATACTTCTCACTGTTTATTTTTAATGTTCATCTTGAATAACCATTAATAATCTCTGAAACATGTTTTGCCTGTTTCGAAGACAGTGCATAATGTGCTCTGTGCATTAGGCTTCTCTAAAGATTAGACTCAGAAAATAGTTTTACAACTTTCAGTCTATCCCTAAAATTGAAATTATTAAAACTTAAACTGAAAATAAAATATAAACTGAATGGGAGAAAAATAAAAACTGAATAGAAATATATCTTGAAATTAAAAACCAATGAACCCTCACTAAAAACAAACTACAAATAAACTGGATTTCAAATGAAAATTGAAAGTAATATAAAAATAACTAAATTTTTTAAAAAAATAGCACTATAACAACGCCACCTTCAGCACCTTCCATTTTATGTTTCTTTTCAGGTGAACCCAGATTATGAAGAGGAGAACCCGGAACCTCGTTCTTCTGTAAGTCAGACCTGCAGGAGCAGCGGATTGCTTTTCACCTAAAGTGTACTGAGGCCTGGCCTAACTTCTGTATTGGCTCTTATTTACGTTGCAGGTTGGGGATTTTATCCCTTTTAATTTCCAGGTAATGTGTTTTAATCAACCTCCTGTCCCATACACATTCTCACCTGTCAGTCTGGTAGTGGAGCTGGGATGAGTTCAGCCGAGCTGATCCCTTTGTGCAGCACCTTAATAAAATGCTTCTGTCCCTTGTGCATGCGGTTTGCAGGTTTGTCTGGATGCTTGCTCTGCATGGGTGTTACACAGGGTGCTGATCACAGATCAGTGGCAGAAGCACATGTTTTAAAATGTTCGTGCTCTACTGACTTGGCTGGAGTCCAGAGTTTCTCAGGGTTGCGGGAAATGGAAGAATAACATTCTAATCTAAATAATATGGATTGAAATGTATAAGGGAAGTGTTTTGAAATGACCACTAGGTGTCATTATGTATAAAGAAATGTTAGCATGACTAGTGTGGCCATTAGTCTGCCTGTAGAGGGCAGTATGCCACCAAATTTACGTTTTGAACTGGTGACTAGTTAGGTAAAGACTGATTACAATTTAGCTAATAATGATTTAACGTTTTATTAATTCAGCTGGTAGATTGTAACAGTGCTATGTCTCTGAGTCACTGGGCCCTGTCCAGTCCTGCTAGAATATTCACTGTCCCCTGTCTTCATCAGTCATCCATGACATAAACCCGAAGGGCAGGTCTAGGATTAGCAGAATTCCTGCCACTGCTGGAAGGCTGGACAATAGGAACGGCATTCCCAGAGTTATCTCTGTCCCCCCCGTCATTGATATCCTTGAATATGCAATCACAGCGATGGATTGATTGTCCTCCAAACCATCGTGTTGGTGCTGTCTGGTCTTTTGTGATACCTGTCTGCTGTCCCGCTCCTGGGTTAGGGGGCCCTGAGCAGAAGCCTGTCCCTTGTGTTGTGTTTGAAAGCCGTCTGTCCTTCGATCAGCTGGACTCCGAACACGAGGCCCTGAGAGCTCGGCTCCGCACACCTCAGGGAAAGGTCATGTACAGCCTCGTCTCCGTCCCTGACGGCAACGATATTTCCTCCATCTTTGAGCTGGACCCAACCACCTTGCGAGGAGGAGACTCCCTGGTGCCCAGGTACGAATCTACAGAGCAGTGCTTGTCCTTTCCTGCTGAGTGGTAGTGCCTCGCCTTGGTATCTCAATCCGTTCTTGGCTTCTAGTTACATGACTGATGGAGTGTAAATAGAAATGGTCATGCATGTTTGAGCTGGACAGTCATTTTTCTGGAAAGATAAGCAGTTAACATGCCTAACTTGCCGGTTTTTATGTCCGTAATTTTTTATATGCTGTTGCTGTCTGGTAGCTGTGTGGGAGGTTAGCTTGGGTTGTGGCCTTCAGGGAACGACTGAGCCCTGCAGCTGTGTTCTCACGGGTTGGTCATGCGTTGTTGACAAACGTTTCTGAAATCTAACCTCCTGACTTGGGATTGCCTCACGCCTCGGGATGATCCAACATGCTGACAGGGGATGATTCATCTTTACGGACAGTCTATCTTTTACATTGCTTTTTTTTTATTCATACTGTATATGAAGCTGTGGAAAAAATTACGAGACCAAAATATTTTTAAACAAATCTGCATTTATAAATCCTGCTTTAATCCTGGTTCTGAAGGCTATGCTGAGTAGCAGGATGCTTCAAGGTTCAAAAATTGTAAGACAGCAGTACACAAGAATAAGGTGAAACTGGGCAGAAACCAGCCAGGTAAAGGGCGGATGCAACTTTCTAATGCCAGAGATGACCATTAACTTATTCAGCAGTTTCTTATGAATTGTAGAATGACATCAAGTGACCTTCAAAGGGAATGGGAAACATTAAATGTAGTTGTGAAGTGCACTGCTAGGACAGTTCATATCAGGCTTCTAAAAGCAGGACTGAAGTCCCATAAAGCAAGGAAGAAACCCTTCATTAATGAGAAACAGCAGATCCATAAGTTGAGAAATGAGTGAAACAAAATATTGTGCCGTGATTTTTTAAAGTTTTTTTTGTTTTGTTTTTTTATAATTTTTTTTCTCCCCATGGCTGTATGTAATATGGACTTTTAGGGGGTGCTGAATTTGAGTGTTTGGCAAAGAGGTGAATCAGTGTAGAGACAGAACGCTGTCAATCAGTGTGCATCTATTTTTGTGTGTATGTTTGGCATCTGTGTTTTTTTTTTTTTTTTTGTTCCATCATAATTGCCGTAAATGGACATTTCACTGCCTGTGGGTCAAGTTCCATTTTCAGTGTGATGGGGAGTTTTTACATATGAAACGACAAGTTGTTGCTCCCTGTCACTTGCTGTCTCTGATCTATGGGAAGCCAGTGGATCACTGAAAATCTTTTTCAGAGATTAATAATAATAATTTTTAAAAATCGGATCGCATTTCTGCGGCAAAGAAAAGCCCACGTAGAAATCCCCTTTTCCCTGCCCCTGACTTTGGGGGTGGCACTCCACTTCTCGCATGCTTCATTTGTCTGTTTTCACCCTTGGACCTCACACATCACGGTCCACTTCCTGGGGATGTGAGGAGAGGGAGGGAAAAGGGTGGATCCTCCACCAACCGCTATTTCTACACAGTTCATTAATGTCAGGAAAGTACCGTGTTCGTTTTTAATCAGAAAACCTTAGTAACCAACTTCTCCAGTCGACACACAATGGATGGGCTGATCCAGACGGGGATGTCGCAATGCGGCGTGTAAACAGATTCTGTCATGCTCCACGTCCAACAGCAGAGCGCAGAGGTTGCGTAAGGCACCAGCTTCATAAAGCCTCCTTTCTCTGCATCCGCTTTTTTTGTAATTAAAGGCCAGCTGCCAAGATTAGCAAATTTGTCTGCATCCAATTTTAGCTTGCAGATACAGTAGATGTGCGTCAGAGCCTGGAATTCCCCTCCTGTTAGCTCTGTGGTGTGTCATGGCAATGGTCAGATCTGTAAATAAAAGGCAAATGGTCTTATTCTCCAGGTTTTTAAAAGTATGGCAGTACAGTCCTGGCAGTGTGTTTTCCGGTGGGGGGTGGGGGGCTGTCAGTATTCCTAATGAATGAGATGCTGGATCAGTTGCTCTAAGGAACTCGGCATGTCGGAGGCCCTGACTTCTTCTGCGAGAGCTTCACAGCTTTCCTGTTGCTCACATGCTTCAGGCACTGAATTTCCGGCATCGTGAGCTGTGGTCATGGACAGACGAGTACTTTATGGTCGGATGAGATGAGTGGTTCCTGTGTGGATAGCTTACAGCATGAGTGACCGTGTGAAGCACCCACGCGTGGTTTAAGGAAGGTGACTCCCAGCTGAAATGGCCGGTCCTGTGTTCACCTTGGCAGCATCGGCAAGGGTTTGGTTCTTATAGCTTATTAATGCAGCAGGATGTAAACCAGCACACAACCACCTTTGTCCTTTGACCAACAGTAAGGTGGTTGCGTCTCCATGACCAACCATGCATTCATGCTTTTGAACGGGCATGAGCAACCATCAGTTGGAGACATGGTTGATGTGCTGGCATGGGTACTGCTGCATACGAAGGTGGCCATGGCCTCACGGGGCATCTTTGTTTGAAAGCCAAGGCTTTACGGGTCCATGGGTTCAGCCATGCACCATAACTGAAATTGCCTTTCAGCATCTGGATGAATGATACGATGGATTCTTTACTGGAATGTGAACTCAATCTCTTATTCCCATTAAATTGTTTTCGCACGCTTTTGGCCACTGGTGTAGAAGGTTGGCTTGCTGCTCTCTAACTACAGCCATATTTACTTTGCAAGAACCTTCTGTGGAAACCTAGAAAAGGGATCCCTATTTTTTTTTTTTAAACGTGTCCTTATCTCCATGTTGCTCGTGTTTTGGACCCAGTCTATATTTGGTGTTCCCTCAGGAACTCGTACGTGAGGCTGCGACACCTGTGCACCAACACATGGGTCCACAGCACTAACAACCCCATTGACAAAGAGGAGGAGAAGCCGGTGATGTTAAGGGTACGTGGGCCGGGAAATATCTGCATTATATACAGCACGTCAGTTACCCACACATGCTTGGCATGACCTTTGTCACTCTAGCAAAACAATTTGTTTTCCAGTTTTCTGAATTTTGTTAAAGATCTTAAGTTTATAAAATAAGACATTCCACGAAATGGCGAAACACGTCAACGGTTGTTTTCCTTAATTGGGGCATTCAGTCACATGTAATCGTTATTCATGCCATAGCTGTCATTTGGCCTGTTTGTTTCTTTTTCCACCCCCTCCTAGATTGGCACATCTACTGTGAAGGAGGATAAGGAGGCCTTTGCCATTGTGCCAGTCCCCCCTGCAGAGGTGCGCGATCTGGACTTTGCCAACGACGCCAGCAAGGTGCTGGCCTCGATTGCGGGCAAACTGGAGAAAGGAACGATCACGCAAAACGAGAGGAGGTATGATCTCAGACTCATTTCAGCCTGACACACATTTCATCATCTGTGGGTCTGCAAGTTTGGAAAAACCCCAGTGGAGAAACTTGGTATAATGATTAAGAATCTCTCTCAGGAGATTGAGGAATAATGTCATTATGATTTTTCTTTTTTTTTCTCCATGGCTACCAAAACTTGTTTACCCCATTTTCCCTTCGGTAACAGAACTTGTGCCTCAGTGCTGGCAGTTCCCATGCGAATAAAATGTTTGGATCATTTCCACCTGTGCTGTAGGTTTGTCACCAAACTGCTGGAGGACCTGGTGTTCTTTGTGGTAGACATCCCCAATAGTGGCCAAGATGTGTTGGAGATCATGGTTAACAAGCCTGACCGGGAGAGGCAGAAACTGATGAGGGAGCAGAACATTCTCAAACAGGTAGACCGATAAACATCTGAAGCCTCTTACAGCAGCAGGCAGAAAGCAGGGAGAAGGGCCTTTTAGTGCTGTGTGGGCGAAGCTCGGGGATCACGGATAACCTTCGTATTTGTTGTCTCTCTGGATGGCTGTGCATCCCCTAAGTTTCAATAAAAAAATGCAGCAATCATAGAATAAATATGACTGTCAGAGGGAGACATGCAAAGTGTTTTGTTAGAAGCTGTAGGAAGAAATGAAAGATACCAGCTTCCTGATGGCATTCAGGCCATGTGAAGTTTACTTGTCTGAAACAATGTCTGCAGATTTAAGAAACGCGTTATAGGCCTCGTTCATAACATCAAAGCAGAACGCGTCATTTTCTGGAAGGTTTGTCTTGCTATTGATGTAGACTTTGGGTTCAGTCAGGCCAGTCCTCCTTCCAAGGCCCACTTCCAACACCCCAGTGTTCTCTGTTCTGTTCCAGCCAAGTGTGCATCTCAAGGTTAATTTAACCACTTACCAAGCTGGCTCTGCCCCTTGCTCCCATTGCAGATTTTTAAGCTGTTACAGGCTCCATTCACTGACAGCGGTGATGGCCCCATGTTGCGTCTGGAGGAGCTGGGTGACCAACGCCACGCCCCCTTCCGGCACATCTGTCGCCTGTGCTACCGTGTCCTCCGCCACTCCCAGCAGGACTACCGGAAGAACCAGGTGGGCCTGGTAGAGGGCAAGATAATGGACCAGATACATGCATCTAATAGTCTCGTGAGCTGAGCCTTTGGCTGATTTTTCGTGCCAAGGTGTCAGCTCATCGTCGGACAGGTTTCTGGAGTGAGTTGTCTGATTGTGTTCCCTTTCGTGTAGGAGTACATCGCCAAACAGTTCCGCTTCATGCAGAAGCAGATTGGTTACGACGTGCTGGCCGAGGACACCATCACGGCCCTGTTGCACAACAACCGCAAGCTCCTAGAGAAGCACATCACAGCTGCGGAGATAGACACCTTTGTCAGTCTCGTGAGGAAGAACAGGGAACCCAGGTTAGAAGAAGATCTTGGCGCAGTATGGCCCAAATGGTTTAGTTTCACATTGATCGTCCTTGGGTTACAGCAACCTGTGCTAGATTTAGCTATGCCATTGAAACTCTTGTAGTGCGCATCATGAGTCTAAGGTTATGACATCTGCCTGTGCGCAGGGTGAGACACCTGAACACCTGCTTTTGTCCCATATCCCACCTCCAGGTTTCTGGACTACCTGTCCGACCTGTGTGTGTCCATGAACAAGTCCATCCCCGTGACACAGGAGCTTATCTGCAATGCCGTTCTGGACCCCACTAATGCCGACATCCTGATTGAGACAAAGTGAGTTCCTGACATGCCTGGGAGACTTGAGGAGGTCCCATTCCCCACCAAATGAGAGTTTTGGAAAGCTCTATTCTTTTATTTGTGAAATACTGTATGGTTCCTGCTTATTGTACTGTTCCATGTGTTGTGGTAACTTGCTGGATGATCCTGCAGTCTCACACTTCCAGGTGTATGAGTCGATTCCCATGTTCCTCACATGTTTGCTTGGGTGGCCTCCAAAGTGTTCCAGCCTTAATAACCTTAATCCCCAGTTGTCTTAATGTCTTAATAAGCTAGAGGACATTTGCCGTAAAGAACAGCATCAGCATGGATGCTGTTTAAGAACTGGGATCAGAAGTTTAGATTAAAATATGTAATTATTGCCTTCACTAAATATTTGTGTTAGGGATCAAAAATGCATCTCTGTGATCCCCTTTTAAGAAAGCATGAAATGTCAGAAAACCAGCATTCGCACAAAACATACAAGAAATGAATTTGTAACTTAGTACTTAGTAATATGTAAGCATGGCCAATAACGGTTTAACTCTAAGTGAAGGAAATAATTTTTGCTCACAAATAGGAAAAACAATTTGACCCGAAACTTAAGTGTTTCAGCCTGCTGCTTCCTCACCAGCTCGTATTTGGATTTAGTCTGAGGTGAGCAAGGAGCCCCGTTTCCACTGCTCTGGAGCTGCGGCTGTGAGTTTCACGTCCTCTGTGTCATGACCCATTTGCGGCTCATCTCCATCAGGCTGGTGCTGTCACGGTTTGAGATTGAGGGCACACCCACTGGGGAGAACCCAGCCGAGTCTGAGGAGGATGAAGAGGAGGTCTGGCTTTTCTGGAAGGACAGAAACAAGGAGATTCGCAGCAAGAGCATTCGGGAGCTGGCCCAGGATGCCAAGGAAGGCCAGAAGGAGGACCAGGAAGTGGTCAGCTACTACAGGTCAGGGATGTGGTAGGCAGGAGATGCCCAGATCATATTCATCAGCATTCTTGGCTGTAGAGTAGATGACAGGTAGATAGACAGATCAGTCATTTTGGTGCTCCTGAGGTCTATACCTCTATTTAGAAGGCTATACGTGATGGTTGAGCCGCCTGCCGCTATAATGGTTTTATGTAGCGTATATCTGTAGATGGCAGTTAAAGTAGATGAGGCCACAGGCAAGTGGAGGGTGTGAGTTTCAGACTACTTACCTGTTTGCATGGTGTTCGTGTATGACTCTGCTTGTACCATCTAGGTACCAGCTGAACCTGTTTGCCCGCATGTGCCTGGATCGGCAGTACCTGGCCATCAACAAGATCTCAGGCCAGCTAGATGTGGACCTGATACTGCGCTGCATGTCGGACGAAGACCTACCATACGATTTACGGGCATCTTTCTGCCGTCTGATGTTGCACATGCATGTGGACCGTGACCCACAGGAGCCAGTCACCCCCGTCAAGTATGCCCGACTGTGGTCTGAGATTCCTTCCAAGATCGCCATTGATGAGTGAGTTCTAGTAAATTCTTTGGAAGTTGTGGCAGCATGTTCAATTCAGCTGCTTCAATGAGATTAATATTGAATAGAAAGAAAAATGTTCAATGGAAGGAATAGATTGACTGTATGTCATCTGGGTCTCTGGTGCTGACATCTTTCTGGTGCTTGTCAGCTATGATAACAGTGGCACCACCAAAGATGAAATTAAGGAGCGCTTTGCCCTCACCATGGAGTTTGTGGAGAATTACCTGCGAGATGTTGTTTGTCAAAATGTTCCCTTCTCGGACAAAGAGAAAAACAAACTAACCTTTGAGGTAAGCTGCTAATGGTCACTTAAGGAAAAATGAAGAATTGGAGAAGTTGAATATGACACCAGTTTAAACCTTTTTGCTTCTTGGCAATTTTCAGGTTGTGAATTTGGCTCGCAACCTCATATATTTTGGCTTCTACAACTTCAGTGATTTGTTGAGGTTGACTAAGATCCTGCTGTCTATTTTGGACTGTGTCCATGTCACCACCATATTTCCCATCAACAAGATTGAGAAAGGCGACGAGAGCAAAGGTAAAAACTCAATGAGACCACTTTCGGTATCAATACCTGAGTTTAGTATGACAAGTGAGAGACCACTGGACGTGTGTATTCTGCCTTGGCTGAAACGCAGACTCTGAGATCTGGACCAACCATTATCTATTTACACAGGTAGCAATGTCATGAGGTCAATCCATGGGGTAGGTGAGCTAATGACCCAGGTGGTCCTAAGGGGCGGGGGTTTTCTTCCCACAACCCCTGCCAATCCTCCTGATGGAGATGCTGTCCAGACCCAAACAGAGCCCGAGAAGGAGGACATTCTAGTAATGGACACCAAGCTCAAAATAATAGAGATTCTGCAGGTACTGTTACTTTGTGTCCTCCAAGTCGAGAGTGCAATAGCTAACTCTCCCTTTGTTATTCATTTTATTTGAACAATAAAACGCTATGTCCTCTGTTAAAAAGTGATTACTGAAGCATACTTGTTGGCATCCTTTCCCTTCCCCACAGTTTATTCTGAATGTTCGTCTAGACTACCGAATCTCCTGTCTGCTCTGCATCTTTAAACGGGAGTTTGATGAGAGTAATTCCCAATCAGATCTACCGTCAGGAACCCCCCAGGATGGACTCAACATGTCGGGTACGAGCAGGAACTGAAAATGAGTCCTCCCCCAGCTGTGACCAAGGTTCATTCCCCAAGTCTGTCAGTATCCACTAAACAGTCTACCCACACAAAAATCCTTCTGTGTAGACTAATCTGTTATTCTTTTATGATGTACAGAAGTATTTTGGTACTTCCATGGTCCCTAAAAACATATTGGTGTTATAGGTATTGGGATTAAAGTCTTTCTGTTTAGTCACCTTTCACTTCTTCATGCTGCACAATTTTGTCCACTGGAAAGGCTTGGAAAAAGGGTGCGAGTTTTGATTTGGGCCAGGTCAGGTTCCAGGACTAGTTTCTGAAATGTAGATTCCATTATTTTAATTCCCAATTGTTTTGTTTAACCCACAAGCTGCAATGTAGCTGTCGGGTGCTCTGATCTCCTCATACTTTCTATGTGTACCATGTTCCTTTTGGTGTTCCCTCAGGATCACTGAATTTTGAGAACATTGAAGAACAGGCAGAGGGGATCTTTGGAGGAAGGTAAATCCAGTCCTGTGGAAATATACATTTTTCCCCTCAAGTCTCAATGGAAATATTTTTTAAAAGAACTGAGGGAATGTGAAGTACATAAAATGTGAAGAATGCATAAAATTTAAATGGTTTGAGATAAAGTATTGGGTTTTGATGTATTAACAGTTAAACATAGGGATGAGAACTTCGTGTGACTCATAACATGAAGAATTTCTTTTCTTGTGAACTGACTGACTATCATTCTGGGTTTCTTTCATATGAAAACATTCTTGTCGGAACAGTGAAGAGAACACACCCCTGGACCTGGATGACCATGGTGGGAGAACGTTCCTGAGGGTCCTGCTCCATTTGACAATGCATGACTACCCTCCCCTGGTGTCCGGTGCTCTCCACCTGCTTTTCAGACATTTTAGTCAGAGGCAGGAGGTACTGCTAGCCTTCAAGCAGGTACTCCCTCATGGCACTGAAGGCTTTCTCTGAGTGCCCTAACTTCATCAGCACTGAGATACGGATCTATGATTACATCACCATGTTTTTGGGCAGCTTAATATTTAACGTGTATCGCATCTTTCTTTTTTTTTTTCCTAGGTCCAGCTCCTGGTCACAAACCAGGATGTGGAAAACTACAAGCAGATCAAATGGGACTTGGACTTGCTGCGCTCCATTGTGGAGAAATCTGAGCTGTGGGTATATAAGCGGCAGGGAGAAACCATGGATACAGGAGATGGGCCTTCCTCCGAGATGGAACAGAAGGTCAAGGGTCACGTCCATTTCCACAGTCGATTGTAACCCCACCTTTCTTTTTCAGGGAGGCTCAAATTTTTTTGTTCTGTTGCAGGGAGACTCTGGCTCTGATAAGAAGAAGCAGGAGAGTACCAGCAGTTACAACTACAGAATAGTGAAGGAGGTATTCATCCTCCCGGTGGCTTCCAGAACCTACTCATGACACAAGCCAGACCCTGACCTCCTGTCTCCTCTGATGCTCAGATCCTCCTCAGGCTCAGTAAGCTGTGTGTTCAGGAGGGCTCATCCGGAAAGAAGAGCAAGAAACAGCAGCAGAGGCTTCTTCGGAACATGGGGGCCCATGCTGTGGTCTTGGAGCTCTTGCAGATTCCCTATGAAAAGGTACTCTAGTCCAGGACTGAGGTCAGGAGTATCAGAGCATTAGTATTGTGTTTTCCTGGGCTACTAATCTTTAGTGGTAAGAACATTTTTTTCAGTGATTTCATTTGTTTATATGTATATGTGACAGGGAGAAGATCTGAGAATGCAGGAAATCATGAAGTTGGCTCATGAGTTTCTGCAGAACTTCTGTGCTGGAAACCAACAGAACCAGGCACTCCTTCACAAACACATTAACCTCTTCCTCAATCCTGGGGTGAGCAGTATTGTAGATAACTCACCCTTCTGTAAGGATATCTTGGTATTTAACTTAAAACACCAAAAAGAAAAAGGAATGAGTCCTTGGTTTAGATGTTTACCATTCAAGGGCTAAATCTGAATCTTAGTGACTGAATTAGTATGAAAGCTGCCCCTTGCCAAAGGTGATGCTTTCCCTTTAGTACTTGAAGACCATCACAGTGCTGCTTATCTTCATGGACAGTTCCCAAAAATGTTGTGTTCCTCTAGAGTCTGGAAGCCCTCACCATGCAGCACATCTTCATGAACAACTTCCAGCTGTGCAGTGAAATCAACGAACGCGTGGTACAACACTTTGTCCACTGCATTGAGACCCATGGTCGCCATGTCCAGTACCTCAAGTTCCTGCAGACCATTGTCAAGGCTGAGAACAAATTCATCAAAAAGTGCCAGGACATAGTAATGGCTGAGGTGAGAAAAATTCTTCAGACATGCTTTTTGATTTTATTAACATCTTTAATAAAAACTTCTGTCTTGTAATTGTTTGTCCCAGATCTTTATGTTAATGCAACAGACCACAGCTTTGTATGTGGTTTTATACTATTCTATTTTTCCCTTCTCACAGCTGGTGAACTCGGGCGAGGATGTGCTGGTTTTCTACAACGACCGCGCTTCTTTCCAGACGCTTGTGCAGATGATGCGGTCGGAACGTGACCGCATGGACGAGAACAGCGCTCTCATTTACCACATCCACTTGGTGGAGCTGCTGGCCATTTGCACTGAGGGCAAGAATGTCTACACTGAGATCAAATGTAACTCGCTACTCCCCTTGGATGACATTGTTCGTGTGGTGACACATGAGGACTGCATCCCTGAGGTGAGAAGTGCCAGTGGTGACCATGTCAATTTTGGAAAACCCAGTTATCCTCCAGCATGGGGAACAGAACGTGCTATGAAACCAGTGTGTAGGAAATGTTATTGGCTGTCTGGAATGTAACTCCTCAGGAAAATATCTTTTAAAGCAGATGGAATATTACAATCCACTCATAAAACATAATTTCATGGGTCTACGTAACTAGATTATGTGCCCTAAAATTTCCTTGTAATGTTTTCAGCGCTCAGATGTACTGCTACAACCTGTCTTATGCTACTTTGTGCACCAGGGAAAGCCAATTCATCAAAGCAGTTCTCCTTTTTTGCAGGTGAAAATTGCCTACATCAACTTCCTGAACCACTGCTATGTTGACACTGAGGTTGAAATGAAGGAGATCTACACAAGCAACCACATGTGGAAACTGTTTGAGAACTTCTTGATAGACATATGCAGGGTAAGACATCAACAGTGATGATGCCATTGTATGAAATGTAAAGGTTAATTCTCATTATTCATAAATAATCATGTGCTAAGCTGTGGATATTAGTGAAGAAGGCAGAAAAATCAAACGTGGAACTTTTTGTTAAGATTTGAATGGGATATGAATGTTCTGGGAGAATTGCTGCCTACTCTTTCTGCATCAGAAAATATTGTCTTGAACCTGGAAGGCAGTATCTGTTTCTTTAGAGCAGTGTTTCCCAATCCATTCCTCGATTTTGCTCCCTCCAGTTCCCTAGAATAACTTCATGAAGTAGATCTTCACCTAGAATTCAGGCTTGTTTGACCCATGTGAAATTTCAAACCCCTGTCAGGTATGCAACAATACAAGTGACCGGAAGCATGCCGATACCATTCTGGAACGCTACGTTACCGAGACGGTCATGAGCATTGTCACCACATTCTTCAGCTCCCCCTTCTCAGACCAGAGTACCAGTCTCCAGGTATGTCCACGGGAGAAGTCGGTGGGGGCTCTTTCTTAAAACCACTTGGAATTTGGAGGATGTCTCCTCTAGTGAATTATGACTCTACTGCTGTCATAATTTAACTTGTCCATGCATTAGAAATGTGAGAGCACCATGTCCCTCAAAGTGGCATTCAGAACTCAATTCAGTTGCCATGAAAGATCAGTGAAGCGCTTAACTGAGTTTAGAGTTACCAGAGGGAAACACCAAACCTTGCTGAAAGCTCTGAAAATTAAGATGTCAGTCAGTGATTAAAAACCTAAGAGCTATCTTTGTTATAAAGGTTAACTCATTTTTTTCTAGCTACAAACACTGAATTCCTCCCTTGCATCAGTGTCATATTGCACATAGGTTAGTATCAGAGGTAGGAAGTTCAGGTTCAGAAAGTACAAATCCAGACAAAGGTTTTGTTTCAACCAACTAGTGAAGTACTCTGACTGTGACTCTATACAGAACTGGTGGGTTGAAACAAAACCTTAGTCTGGATTTGTACTTTCTGGACCTGAACTTTCCACCTCTGGTTAGGATAGGTTGGTGTCAACAGTTGAGAAGCAGGTTAAAATGTGTCTCTTGTTTCCTGTTCTCCTGATCCCACTTGATATGTTGTCTTTTTATTTGAGGAATTATGACATTTAAAAATAATCTCATTCTGAGGAAATCATGGGAGTCACTTTCAGCTCCATTTGTGGATCTGGGATAGCTTCTGTCACCACCGACAAGTAGAAGGTGACGAGATAGCCTTCTGCTTTTGTCCAAAATAAGCTGGTCTTGTTAGTTTCCTGGTCCTTTTACTTCTGGAAACATTTGTGCCTATCTTGACCTAGTGTCTGTGAAGTTTGATTGAAATATATGGTCATGCTCTTCTTAAGAGGAATAACTAATTTTTCTCACGTGTCTTCAAAAACTTTGTGCTTCAGCATCCCCCCCCCCTCCACCCATTGCCTGTCAGCCCGCTCCTGTTTGCTCAAGCCTGTAGGTTTACAGACATTGAAGGAAATCTAATTTCTTCCTCTCTTTCCCGTTTAATTGGAGAGCTTCTGGCATAGAAAGGCTCAGCTGTGGACCAACAGGAAGTTGGATGCAGATGTAATCTTGTCTCAGCCCTGCTTCAGTGCTCGGGAGAGTGGTGTGTTTAAACACATGAGCCACACACACCCTGCTGCACTCCTGTCTGATTCAGCTGGTGTGTTTGATGTTGAGTTTGTTGACTTTGCAAGAATAGCGTGAATACCTCCCTTGGCGTGAAGCAGTTGATGCTGAAGCAGGATAAACAGTGAGATCGACCACGGGCTGGTATGGACCTGATCAGTCAGCAGTAGTGATGTATTCCTCTTATTTAAATGTTAATTTGAGACATTTTTATTCTGCTCTCAGGTGGATATGTATTAAAATTAACTTGAGGGCATTTTAAGAAACTGTAGTGCTTTGTTAGTGAAAACGTGCCAGATGTTATTCAGGACAGACTCAAATTTTCAGACCTTCAAACTTCTCTGTTTTCTAGAACAGGCATCTGTTTTGGGCAACGTAACAGAGGTATTTGCTTGTATTTCCCACAGTTCTGTGGCTTACCTTGGTGAGATCGAACCTCAGCTGTAGTCATTTCAGCTGATGTACCACCGACCAGTCAGGCATATATTTGCAATAACCATATGAACTTCCCAGTCCAGGGCTGTCGGCACCGTCACTTGTGCTTAGAAATATCAGCAAATAGTTGGTTAAACGGATTACAGACCCTCTTCTCTAGGAGGATGTGGTCTGGTTATAGAGCAGTGATGTTGCCAAGTTGGCCACCATCATAAGATCCATCTGTCTAAATCTCTTGTACGGCCCTGAAGATCTAAAGACTTCCAAGGCAAACAAAACATTTTGTATTAAGTGGCTATTTGTAATCTTGGATGGCCTAGAATAAACACATTTAGTTATGCCGTGGAAAGCTGAAATTGCTCAACTTTGGGACTTTGCTGTGGCAGCCAAACTAGCCTGGTTTTCAGGCGTCTTGATGTGGTTTGGCTGTGTCTTGTTTCGTTTCACCACAGGGCAAACTGAGATAGGAGCACCCTGACGGACAGGGTAGCAGTTACCTGAAACACCGATCAGTGCAGACTGTTCATCCAAGGAAATGTCACTGACTCCTTGTGGCCTAATTCTCATCTCTCTGCCCTCTTTTGTCTGTCACCTTCTCTTCTCACCATCATTTTGATTTTTTTTTTCTTCCACTTTCCCCCAACTAACCTTTTTCCTATCTTCTTCCCTCTCTTTCTTGGGTTTTATTTCTTCTCCTCCTGTAGACTCGCCAGCCGGTGTTTGTCCAGCTGCTGCAGGGGGTCTTCAGGATTTATCACTGTAGCTGGCTCACGCCAACACAGAAGGCCTCCGTGGAGGCCTGCATCAAGGTGCTATCTGATGTGGGTAAGACACCTGTGTGAAGATGGCACGGCCTCCCTCTCCCTGGAGCCAAGTTTAACACGTTAGCTCAACATACGTGTTGTATATAATGTCGCTGAAGGAACGTCAACTTGCATTTCTGCCTCCATCCCTCATTTGTTCTTTGACCACCGCAGCCAAAAGCCGTGCGATAGCCATCCCAGTGGACCTGGACAGCCAGGTGAATAACCTGTTTGTCAAGTCCAACAACATCGTGCAGAAGACGGCATTGAGCTGGAGGCTTTCCGCTCGCAACGCAGCCCGCAGGGACTCAACCCTGACCATCTCGCGCGACTACAGGAACATCATCGAGCGGCTCCAGGTGAGTACGAGCGCCGGCCTTAAGCAGAACCTTCCAGAGTGCCTGTATAATCGGCATGAGAAGGAGAGGGAAATGCCAGCCATTTCTCCAGAGGGTGGGTGGTGCATGACTTCCTAGAAATAATGGTGTCATACAAGCTGACGTGGAGGGAAAAGAAGGCACGTGTGGAGATCATGGGTCAAGTCTTGTGAAACTCTGCATGCCTTTCTGTCATGCCTGAAACACTTCACCACATGGCTCCTGACTTAGTTGTTAGGCCATATTTGGGGGCTTTGAACTTATAAACTGAGATCAATCCAGCTGAAATGGACAAATAGGTTCATGTATATTTCACACTGTGCCAGAAGCTGGTAACTCTATCAAAATGTCATAAATCTTATGATGTAATATTTTTCTAATTTCAACTCATTTCAGTGCCTGCTTATGCCTCTGTTTGCCATAATGCTGTGCGGTTCATAAATAAAATTTGATATGATCTGATTTGACTTTACTTACAGAAAAGGCAGGAAGTCTTCCAGCTATTTCAGGGCATGCATGTCATTATTAAAACCTTTTCATCACAGAATCCGTGGCTCTGACAAAGTCCTTGTAGAACTCTGCTCTTGCATCATTTGCATGAATCTGTGTGCAGATTAAACAGGGTCCTGTGGTGGCAGATCAATGGAGAGTGTGCGTGTATGTGTTTGCGTGTGAGGGCGCCGACGTGTCACACAGCGGTCACAGTTTTGCTCGGCCTTGGGGTTGGGTAGGTGTGACTTTTCACGATGTTATGAAGGAACTGGCTAACCACGCACACACACATTTATTCCTGCCTCACCCAGCATGACAAAGTTAGGTGGAAGTTACTCCTCTGTCTACCTCAGATCTTCTGATCACCTTGAGGAAATCATGCCCTGAGCCTTTTGCGGCAACTCACTGAGAGGATGTGCACCTACATTGAGAGGATCGAGAGACCTACATGGGGTCTGGAGAGCCCCTGACCTACAGATAGTCCTGATGGCTTTTGTTTATCACAGAGCTCCTAATTAACGCTCTGTGTTATACTGTACCAGAGAGTCCAGAGGAGTCAAAGGTTAAGCTGGTAATTAAGATCTAGTAAGTCAAGATCTAGTAAACAGCCTCTGGTTGGGGGTTAAAAACATGCTTTGGTAGGTAATGGGGTTTTATGTGATTGGGAAAAACAACAGAATACCATACTTTCTAGGCAACAAAGGAAAGACATAAAATGAGCACTAAATTTGGTGATTTTTTTTTTTTTTTTTTAATTTTAAGTCATATTAGAATATGACGTGTTCCCCCTTAAATTTTATAGTTTTTAGTGCATCATTTTGTTTCACATCTTTTATTTTTAGTTGTTCAACATGATGTAAGATGAAACTGGAGTGTGAGCCTGCCTTTCCCAGCAGCTCCAGTAAAACAGGAGGTATAGTGACTCCATGAACAGGCCATGCGTGGAGGCCAGCGTCGTACCTTCTGCTTTCATTTCAGTCCCATTGTCCTGGTGACCCACGTGTTTGTCATAGCTAACTGTGGGGGGGGGGGGGGCACCGTGTCTGTGCCGTAGATAGAAGATCCCAGAAGCGTGTGGAAGCTGACCTGCAGTCTCTCCTGCAGGATATCGTGTCAGCGCTGGAGGACCGTCTCCGGCCACTGGTGCAGGCAGAGCTCTCAGTCTTGGTGGACGTTCTCCACCGTCCTGAGCTGCTCTTCCCGGAGAACACGGATGCCAGGAAGAAGTGCGAAAGTGGCGGCTTCATCTG
>JAODJW010000127.1:27936997-27947602 GCA_026777045.1 Hyperopisus bebe | reverse complement strand
GAGAGAGACAAAGACAGAGAGAGTCCCAGAGTTCGTGGTGGCTTCACAGGGACTTTTCCCACACAGAAGTTCATCTGTCCTGGATTTTTCAGAACAGCTGGCTGAATGTTTGCATCTCTATCCATCTTTTCTTTGAGGTTTTACATGTTGGGGTTTGAGATCTGTCAGCACATCTTTCTTTCTTTCTCTCTCTTCTGCTTCCTTTTTCCAGTAGTAATCTGCCTGTGTTCAGGACAGGGGACAGGTTATGTGCCTTATAGTCTTGTAAGTCTGTGAAGGAGAGATGAACGGAGACTTTGGGTTGGCTCCACTTTCCCGTTGGGGCGGCAGCAGGCCCTGCAGTGATGTCATGCCTTTTGCCCCTGGGCTTTGGGCTTATGGGCCGCTTTTCATCAATCTTTCAGGAGGGACCTATTTTTAGCTGCTGCTGCTGTGTAAGTCACACCTGTCATGTGATCTTTACGTGAATGGGGGTTGGGGTAGTGTGGGCGTGGCCTCCTTCAGTCCCCAACCCAATACAGTCACATGCTCAAATGACTGCATACTTTCGTCTGGTATGTGAGCAGCATAAGTCACATATTTCTCCTGACATGTACTTTGTCTCCTCCTGCTCGCGTGATCTGAGAGTTCCTCTGTTTGTCAGGTACTCTGGAGCCACACCTGTCCGCCCTGCTATGGATCGCCATGCTGGTGTCCTTGGCCATAGTGATCATCATGCCCCAGCCACATGGGATCCGAGCCTTCATCGCCTCCACCATTCTGCGCCTTATCTTCTCGGTGGGCTTGGAGCCCACTCTCTTCCTGCTTGGAGCCTTCAACGTGAGTTGTCAGCCCTGGGTGTTCCTGGAAAGCTGCCCCACTCTGTCACATGACTGCGTGCGGCGGTATTCACGGAGGCTAGATGCGTCACAGATCACGATGGATTCCGCAGCCCTGCTTCAGCTGCTAGTCCATCGGGGCTCCTCAGCCTGCAAGAAGTCATGTGACCAGAGCCCCCCATACCTGCCTGTGAAAACTGAGTTTCCTTATTAAAAGCCATTTATTCTCATTAATACTATTTTCATATTTAAAAATATATTATTATTATTATTATTATTATTATTATTATTCATTCTTATAAAATACAATGCACCCTTTTTGACATGACTTTAAAAGTTTTTTTATTTTTTAATAAATGATAACATTGATTTTGTGTCCCCTGCTTTCCTTTAAAAGGTCTGCAATAAGATCATCTTCCTGATGAGCTTTGTGGGGAATCGAGGGACATTCACCAGAGGCTACAGAGCTATGATCATGGACGTCGAATTTCTGTACCATGTGCTCTACCTGATCATCTGCAGCCTTGGTGTGTTTGTCCACGTCTTCTTCTACAGCCTTCTGGTGAGCCCTGTGTTGACATTGTCACTTTCTTCTTTAGTAGTCCTTGTATTTCTTTTATTTGGAAATGAGTGTTATTGTCTGTGTGGGGTGTAGGCAGCCCTATCTTATCAAAAGGAGGCCATCTTCGTGCTTTGGTTGCTCTTACTGCCTCTGTGCATGCCTCATACCACACTGACCGCGGCGGGCGTGAGGCATCTGACATGATTTTGTAGTCAGTGTGATGTCTCAGGGCTCGCCTTGCTGGGAAGGCCAGTGTGTTTACAGGCAGCGTAAATAAGAGGAAAAAATTATGCGTACTGCTGTGGGTCAGGGCAGTGTTCCAAATGCGTTATGCACAGTAAGGTGTTCCATTAGTGTGTGAACAACTAATTCAAACACTATAAAACATTATATACAAAACAGAATCCCCTATGGTAGTGTTAGGTAGCTGTAGGCTTGTTTTGCAAAGTAGCATTTATTGGGGAAATGCCCAAAAAAGACAAAAAATTAATTAGTTGATATTTTTAACCATATTCTACATAGGCCCTTGATAATATTTTAAGTTTTCATAGCAATTATATTATTACATGATGGATGTCGTTCTTTGCTGTTCTGAATGGTTGAAGCGCCCTTATTTTGGAGCTCAGTGGGCATAATGTCATTTAGCTCCATGATTTTGTGTCCTGTGATGTCTATAGACATTAAAATGAACTTTACACTTGGCTATAAAACTGTCCTTTAACCAGCCAGGTTTGTGCTAGTGAGCTTTGGCCACCATATATTGTGGCTCTGGTTTGGGACTCTTAGTCTCTGTATCCCATTTCTTGGCTCCCATCTCTCCCGACTCTTGACTCCTTCCCTTCTGTAGTCTCTGTCCCTTCTCTCCAGCTCCCTGTAGTCTCTCTTGCATTTCTCTCAGCTCCCTGCCATCTCTTTCCCATTTCCCGGCTCCCTGTAGTCTTTCCCTACCCTCTTAGCTCTTCTGTTCCCTGTAGTCTCTTTCCCATCTCTTTAGCTCCCTGTAGTTGTGCTCCTGTCCCTTGGTTCTTTGCCTCCTTGTAGTCTCTTTCCTGGTCTTTTCTCTCTGACTCCCTGTAGTCTCTTTCCCATCTCTGTAGCTCCCTGTAGTTTTGCTCCTGTCTCTTGGCTCTTTGCCTCCTTGTAGTCTCTTTCCCCACTTTTTCTCTCAGACTCCCTGTAGTCTCTCTCCCATCTCTCTAGTTGCCGGGAGTCTCTCTCTTGTCTTTTTGATCCCTGACACCTATTCTCTTTGCCTTGTCCAGCTCTTTGACCTAGTCTATAGAGAAGAGACCCTGCTGAATGTGATCAAGAGCGTGACACGCAATGGCCGCTCCATTGTCCTCACTGCAGTATTGGCGCTCATTCTGGTCTACCTGTTCTCCATCGTGGGCTACATCATCTTCAAAAATGACTTCATCCTGACGGTGGATAGGATCCCAAATAAAACACTGGGTATGTCCTCTGCATGCGTGCATGTCAGTTTAGCCCTGCTACATTCCCAGCTCCATGAGGATGCTGTTGATGGTGATGCCTAATGAGAAAACGAACCTGCACCCCCGGTGAGCTCAGCTGCTCTGGAAGGAAGTGCAACTGTGCAGGCCTGGCTGAGCGCCTACGGGAGTCGGGCATGTGATCAGGTCTTTATGGCTGCACATCCTGCTAGTCTCTTTCAAAGCTTTCATTTGTCAGCTTGGCCTGAGGATAGCCCAGTTTACACTGGAGAGAGGTTCATGATTTCTTTCATGATAAAACCCCTGTCTTATACACCCTACCTCCACATATAGATTTGTACTATGTTCTTGTTTGTTCTTTAAACACCTTCAGGCAACTCTGTTAGGAAATGCAGTATATAAAACTGAAAAAGGATGAAATGGAATTGCAAACATTGGCAGCCATGTTTGTCCAGGTGTGAAGGGCAGTCCATGGGCCACGAGTCCTGCTGCATGTGTTTCCTGACTCCCTGCCGTGTCCGTTGTTGACAGAAAGTGGAGCCAGCATGCTCGGGGAGTTCCTGTCTGCTGGAGTGTGCCGGAAGGAGAGCGGGGACAATTGCTCAAGTGATGCTGCCGTAGAAGGTTTGCTGGGTCACAGGCTTCCTCTTGTTCCTCCGTGACCTCGGAGCACTCACGAGGCAACCCTGATCTGCCGTTTTTAATCCTCTGCTCAACTTGACCATCAATCCTCTGGCGTGGCAGTCATGGGGTAACAAATGACAGGGGGAGGTCAGAGGTTAATTACAATCAAGAGCCAATAGGTGAGCTGAAAGCTAATGGGTCATATAGGTCAGGGCTCCTGGAAGTTTGACCTGTAGAAATCCTTGGGATTATGAAATCAACGAAGATTAGCAACTTGTCTAGCCCTGGCTTAATTTCAATCTCAATGTTCACACAGGAGTGCCATGAATTAGCAGCTGTTTTTAACAATTAAAAAAATATGTATCCTGAAGAATTAGAAGAACGTTAGCAGCATCAGTGAACCCTGTTTTGGCCTCAGCTCAGTTTGTAAACACAGGCTTTATGTAGCCATGGGCTTCAATTCATAACAGCTTCAGTTCTCGGTAATGCTCTTCAAAGGGGTCAGTAGGTACCTGTCTCAGCAGCGTGTTTGTAAAGTTGTGTGCCCATGCATGTTATGTGTAGCATTGTGCTGATGCATATTAGCAAAGCAGTAGATGCGCATTAAGAATGGACATGCACCCATACCTCCGCAGCAGCTGCTGCACATCCACCTGCCATGGTGATCGAAGATAAGGAACGTACCTGTGACTCCCTGCTGATGTGCATCGTCACTGTCCTAAGCCACGGACTCCGCAGCGGAGGCGGGGTCGGGGACGTCCTACGCAAACCCTCCAAAGAGGTACAGTCATTTCTACTCTGGGAAGGGGCTGGAATGGAATTGAACACAAAGGCGTGTCCAACTGGTGATGGAGTCATTCTGTCAGGAATAGGGGGGAACTGTGCAGGATTTCTGAGCTAATCTGTCTGAAAGCTTAGTTGTGGATGCTCACAATCAGGGGCGTAGTTAGAGATGAATGGATGCCAATGCCCCCCTAAAATAGGCCTATCAAAGCCCCAACTCACAACACAATGGTTTACTAAAGTTACAGTCAACTTAATATTCATACTGAGGGTGATTAGTGTGGTATTACGAAAGTATGAACTTTTCTAGTGTAAGAAATGAATTGGGAAATATGTAATGTAACTGAAATTCTATAATGCTGACTGATAGAATGGTGAATATTCGTATTGCACTCCATCACCTCACATGTAGTATGTTATACTTGTTTCACATGCCATAGAATTCCAGTATAAGTCATGCCCCCGTATGTCACACTTGGGGCCCCTAAACTGATCCTGTCCCATGATTCTCCATGTCTGTATGAGGGCCTCAGAGTGAGTCGGACAGGTGTGTGCGATGAAATCTCTCTGTCTTGAACATAAATGTACCAGAGCTGCTCTCAGCAGGACCAGCGCTAATGAGTGGAAATTAGGCTGAGCTTCCCAGGTGCTGGACCCACAAAATGAAGCTTCCACTTCTGTTTAATGTTGACAGCAGGAGTTTCAGGGTGTTTTTTTTTTTTTAAAAAAAAAAAAAACAAGCTTTCCTCCAGACTTGATATGACTGTATTTTAGAAGCAGTTTCCCCAGCTGTTTAGTGGAATAATATATGATGACATCGGACTGCATTGCATCTCCTGTCTAAAACTTTACAGCTTAGTCAGTAGTTGTGGTTAAAAACTAATAATGATGTTTGTGTTGATACTGTACTGAGAGCTTTGGATGCTGGTCAATATAACGGGGCACAGTATGGCTCTGTGTGCCTGGGAAAAACCCCTGTCTTTCCTTGACAGGAACCCTTGTTTGCTGCCAGAGTCATCTACGACCTTCTCTTCTTCTTCATGGTCATCATCATTGTCCTCAACCTGATCTTTGGAGTGATCATCGATACCTTTGCCGACCTGAGGAGTGAAAAGCAGAAGAAAGAGGAGGTTCTAAAAACCACTTGCTTTATCTGCGGTAAGAACACACCAGGGCTGGATCTCAGCCTTCTCTCACACTACTGACGGGGTCTTGGTGGTGGGCGGATGGCACAAATGATGACTGCTATAGGATAGATGCAACCACACCCGCCAACGCTAACCTGGAGCCAGACGCAGCATCATTGGCTTGCTGGAGAAAGCGAGATGTTTTGCTCATAAAAGTAAACACTAGCAGCGTCTGCCTGAGGCCCAGGCCGAGACACCCCCTTCTTCCCGGAACGCTGAGTCACTGCTCAGGCGGAGGAGGCCTTCCTGTCCCTGCCCAGTTCGTGAGCGGGGTCGGCCCTGTTCCCAGCTCAGTTTGTAATCCCTCAGAGATGCAGTTCCAAATTCTACCTCTCTGCTTTTTTTTTTTTTTGTCCTTCTCCCACTGAAATGGGTTTGGTGGGCATGTGCCGTGTGGGCAGGTTTGCAGCAAAGCTAAACCTCTTGTTGGTATGCCTTCCAAGGGCTGAAAATCTGCCCCCAGGTCCAAGAAGTGGTCCTCAGGGCTAGCTGACATAGGAGACGCCAGTCTGCTTCTCAGGGGAACTCTGTTCCATTGGAAATAACTTTAGCCTTTCCTAGTGATACCTCTTCAAGCATAACACAATTGCTGAATTGCTTGCTTAATTAGTCTTTACATTTTTTGGCCAGACACTGGGCCGTGTCCCCATACAGTAGGGGGAGGCCTCGTGTCCCACATATCTGTCCCGGCAAGCCAAGGCACACGTTCCAGTGTGTCCTCATCTCTCGTGCTTGCTGTCACGTTGCAGGCCTGGAGCGTGATAAGTTCGACAACAAGACGGTGACCTTTGAGGAGCACATCAAGGTGGAGCACAACATGTGGCACTACCTGTTCTTCATTGTCCTGGTCAAGGTGAAGGACTCTACTGAGTACACGGGTCCCGAGAGCTACGTGGCCAAGATGATCAAGGTAAGGTTGATCCTGACCCATCGAACATTAGTGAGTTACAGGAACCTCAGTGAATCTGCATATATGTCCAACTCAGGCAATAAGCAAGTGGCCTTTGGCCAAGCTATCTGGTTGCCTTTAGATAGATGCTGTAATGAGGGTCTCTTTCAAGGTCTGCTCTGCGTTCCCTGAATTCTCCATACGCCTGGCACTCGTGGGCTTCTGTTATGTAATCGCACTGTCAGGGACTCTGGACAAAACACATTGAACCCATACACCAGAAAACCCACTAGCAGCTGAGGATTGTGGGAAAACTGAAAAAAACAAACTGGCATAAAATCAGAGACTGACACACAAGACACCAGATGGGAAGATTTTTTTGTAATGTTTTATATTATTACACTTCTTTTTTCAGCACAGTAAATCCCCTATCAGTCTCACACGTGACTTTTTCCCGGTTCAGGGAGGACGTTAAACGTGTTTGTTCTGGTATCTGAACGAGCATCATCCGTGTTTGGCGCGGTTGTTCGCCTCGGTCGTGCTGCCGTCAGAGCTATGGCGGGGTCATATGCCGTTTGGTCCAGGTCTGTCCCTCGCCGTGTGGGGACCTCCTGCCTGATAGTGGATTATCTGGCCCGACAGCAGAGCCGGTCATCCGAGGTGAAGCACATGGGGGCGACCCAGGGTCAGCGGATTGCCATGCACCGATAATCCTCGCCCACCACTCCCCCCCCCCACTGCGTGAGCATGCTTTTGATGTGTGGGCTTCATAAATAACCTCGCACCTGACTGACTTCAGATGACCTGACAGAGCAGAACTTCATGGACTTTTCACTCAGGATAGCTAGAGCACCTGAGATCACATCTTTCCTCACGGTGTCCTCTGTGTTGTCACCATGTGTCCCCCCCGGCAGCCCCTCCTTCATGTTCTTGATGCCGGAGGCGTGATGCGAATCCGGAAGGTGGGGGGGGGGAGGGGGTGTGTGGGAGGCATGAGGGAAATCGAGGCAGGCCCCTGCCAGTGTGGATGGGGGACAGGCAGGAGAGTGACAAGCGTAGTGACGGCAGCATCCCTAATGTCAGTGACATCACGGCACTCATTCAGTCACTCTCCATGCCTTTAAAAATCCACCACGAAGACTTTTTAACACTAAAGGCAGCTGAGCACAGATGCAAAGGGAGCCTCACTGCATGATACTCCTTCAGTAGAACATCAAATTCTTTGCAGTGTGAAATCGTAGAGCCTCGTCCCCTTAACACGCTTCAGAGCACCTGACACAAAAGGGAATTTTTTGTTTTTTTTTTTTTTTAAAAAGGTCATAGTGAATGAAGCTCCATTTATTGCTTTTGTCATTCTGTAGCTTCAAAACCACGACTTCCTGTCTCTCCGCTCCCATCTGTGGCTTTAACTGTGAAAACAGCTCTTCCGTCATTTCCATTAAACTGGCGTAAAGCTGGGGTTGCTGGTGAGGTTATAATCGATGAGGTGAGAGATAGCGGACAGACATTTACTGGCAGTGCAGCGTTAGGCCAATCCAGAAGCTTCTGATGTGACTAAATGATTTGAAGTTGTTTTTCATTTATTTACTTTTAATGGTTGCTGCTCACGAGCCTCTGACACAATGGACCAGATGCCCCCGGCAACCTGGGTGCTTGTGTAAGCATCCCCCCACAGACAGTCTGATGTAAAATAGCCTGTATAAAACACCAGTCATGGCTGGATTCTGTTTCAGTGGGTTTGCGTGAGGAGGAGTGGAGGGTTGTAGACTGTAAGGGAAGATTGGGTCACTGGGGGGAGGGGGGGGGCATGGCATGCCGTATGCCGGCCATATTGTCGGCATTTGACTGGTTGAGGTCAGACAGCTGTGATGGTGACGTGGGAAGGTCAGAGATGTAGGTAAATACAGACCCCCCTGTCTCACCACATTCAGGAAGCAGTGTTCCTCTCTGCTCTCCTCCGCTCTCAGAATGACAGTGTGTGGTTCCCCTGTGACCCAGGGCTGCGTCCCACCCCCATGTCTGAGATTGTGGAGCTGTATCGCAGGGACTTTTACAGGCCTGCCGCCAGCACCACCCCCAACCCCGCTGCTACTTCCTCTACTGTGGCTATACCGAGACATCTGTGTGTTTGTGTGTGTGCGCGCGTGTGTGTGTGTGTGCATGCGTCCCATGTGTGTCTGTTCGTATGCAGGCACGTGTTGCCAGATTTACGTTGAATAGGACCAAAACACTGGACCGTGCTGTCTGTGTCTTGTGTGTGTGAATGTGTGTTTGTGTGTGTTGGTCTGATGTTTTATAGTTATGAGACATGAACCACAATACAGTGTCCTGACAAACTGACACCAGTCTGAAAAAAAAAAAAAATATTTAAAGAACTGCAGTTATGCTCTGTGTGCATGTGTATTTCTGTGTGTGCGGGTGTGGTTTGAAATAGGAAACCTGTGAACATCTCACAATTTGTGACATAAAACAAATGATCTGGAGCCACTACCACCTGGCTGACGTCTTATTTAAGATACACTGAATTATTGTTGTCTATCTGGTATACTGGGACCTCCCGTGTTGACGAAGGGAGCTCAGTCAGGATATGGAGTCTTGCAGAGTTTGGCCTGACCTTGCACCATTTCATCTTCGAGGCCAGTAAAATTGGACATCATCGTACAGAAAGATGACAAAGGTTTAGACACTGCCTTCCACCGGTCACATGTGAACATTTCACATTCCGCTCTAATATGGAACATCCTCTGGTTTAATGTTATTAGTTCTGAATGTTTCTTCATGTAAAAAGAGGAAAATGGAGAGGAATTCATCATTAAGGGGGTTCCAGTCAAAGGAGCATTGAATTGTTAGACCAGGCAAACGTATATTTAATGTCACTGGGAGTTCAACCGAAGCACGAATTCTCTGAATTTTACACGGTGGAGTGATTCAGAGGAGAAGCTTCAGGGGAATAAAACATCTCAAATATACTTTTCAGTTCTTCACTGTTGCTTTGTCATAGGTCTTAGTTGGCCAGTGTAACATCAAGCCCCATGGCTGAAGCCTCACCTAACAGCGGTAACTTCCTCCCCGTATCTGCAGGAGCACAACCTGGACTGGTTCCCCCGCATGCGTGCCATGTCTCTGGTCAGCAGCGATGGCGATGGTGAACAGAATGAGATCCGCAACCTTCAGGAGAAGCTAGAGTCTACCATGAAACTGGTGTCCAACCTCTCTGGGCAGCTAACTGAGCTCAAGGAGCAGGTGGGTCTTGGTCTGGCTGTTGCTCTATTTGCCGTATCTTTGTGATTCAACATATTAGCCTCCTAACCTGATGAGCCATTGAACCCCAGTCGGTCATCTTCATTTCCTGTGATAAAGAGCAGAATGATGAGTTACCGTCATGGTGTGCTAATCAAAACCAGGCCAGACTGTAAAAGGTACAAGCACTTCTTCAATGCAATGTGCAATCTTATGATCAGGATCAAATTAGAAATTAGGAATGAGAACAGAAGACCCCTCCAGTCACACTCTAAGTGTTACTTCTGATAAATAAAGCTAGAGTTGTAGGTAAAAGTGCAGATTGAGATGAAATAAGAAGTGTCTATGAGGAACTGAAGTTGTATCTAGACACCAGTCCAGACAGAAGGAAACTGGAGTGGGTGAAAAGTTTCGTCTGATCCCAAACAACAACGTTGAACATTTTGTCTGGCCCTAGACAACAACAAATTAAACGTTAGTTGCTCTAATTTTGTTTCTGAGACAATTCCACCACAGTACAAAAAAAAATCCCAGTCTCTGCCATTTCCGCCTTGTTTTTCATATTAACTAATTTGTTTTTGTGCCCATAACCCCATTCAGTAAATATTACCGCACTGTACAGACAGGCCAGATGAAGATCACAGTATCCTTATTACCATTATCATTATTTTTTTTAAAAAATGAGTCTCCTGACAATTCCTGTTTTTTTATCACATCGATATTTATCAACATTTAGCTGCCTGCCTGGTACACAGCAGCATGCGTTTCATTTGTGTTCTAATACCCCCACCGCCCCTGCCCTCTTTTGTGAAAGCCAGTTATACAAACATAGAGTGTTACAGCATGGAGTATGACAGGGGCCATAGGGTGTGGTGGAGGGCGGTAGGGGCCATAGGGTGTGACGGAGGGCGGTAGGGACCATAGGGTGTGACGGAGGGCGGTAGGGGCCATAGGGTGTGACGGAGGGCGGTAGGGGCCATAGGGTGTGGCGGAGGGCGGTAGGGGCCATAGGGTGTGACGGAGGGCGGTAGGGGCCATAGGGTGTGACGGA
>JAODJW010000127.1:27915934-27936541 GCA_026777045.1 Hyperopisus bebe | reverse complement strand
GTGGCGGAGGGTGGTAGGGGCCATAGGGTGTGGCGGAGGGTGGTAGGGGCCATAGGGTGTGACGGAGGGTGGTAGGGGCCATAGGGTGTGGCGGAGGGTGGTAGGGGCCATAGGGTGTGGCGGAGGGTGGTAGGGGCCATAGGGTGTGACGGAGGGTGGTAGGGACCATAGGGTGAGCTTGCTAGGTGACCCTTGCAAAGTCACCTGCAATTGCCTTTGAATTGGAACCCTGAAAAGATAAACTGTTTGGCCCTTGCTTGGTGAGCAGAACAGTTTTGTATGCTGTTATGTATGCTTTGCTGGCAAATGCTATATATCATCTAACAGAAATGGACACTGAATTTGGTATAGAAGTTCATGGCTGATCAATGAAACCTTTGGAGATCTAGCCAGATCACTAGGTCTCAGTACTCAGAAATGCCCTTCAGCGTTGCAGCAACCCCAAGTCCAAAGGTGAAATATGTTGAAACTTACAAAATCAGTGCAAGCAGTATTTAAATTATTATTTTTCCCTTCCTTCCTTCGGTCGGTGTAACTTTTCATTCTCAGTATGAGATGATTCTGGACAGCTGCTATCAGGGACCAATCATGCCTGCAGCATGTCTGGCCCTGACACATGCCAGCATCTGGCTGGCAGAAGCGTTGACACAGTAAAATGTGCGCGTGCGTGTTCATGTGCATGTTGGTGTCGTGACATGAAGAGCGCTCTCGCCCTGCCTGTCCTTCCAGATGACAGAGCAGAGGAAGCAGAAACAGAGGATCGGCCTCCTGGGGCACCCCCCCCACATGAACGTCAATCCACAGCAACCAGCATGAGGAGAGGAGGACTGACTGACAGCTGATGGGAGGAGGGAGGGGGAGAGTCACGTCAACAGCCGCTTTGCGTTCGCTTAGGAGTCCAGATCCAGTGGAAATGTGGTGTCACATCCCAAGCCAACTTGATGAGTGTGTAGCTTTTATCTAAATTCGCCCTTAGGACACTTTTAAGCCAAACAGGTACCAAGGATTCCTCGCTCACACCCCCCTGCCGCCCCTCTCCTCTGCACAGGACTACGGGCCACGCATTTTCTATATAAACTCATGTGAATTTTCATCTCATGGCCTTTACTGGGTGAACTTGAAACACAGCAGCAGGGCTGTACTGGACTGTGAGGGAATGAGAGATGCGGTGAAAGATCTTTTTGTATTTACTACTAGTAGAGCAAGCTGTATTTGTCTTATTTTTGTATGATGTGCAATATGAATACTTTATTATGCAAGGACCATGACATTTGAGCTGTAAATTATGTCTTAAAGGGATGGTATCAGTCTCCAAAAGTTGACTTGTTTCTCTTTTGCTTAATGAGTTAAAGAAAAATAAACTATTTGTGGGTAGACGTTTTAAATAAGAGGACTTACGTTTCCACTTAGGATAGGGATCGGACCAATAATATTGCATGTGCAAGACTTTCTGGTTTTATTTATTTTATTTGAAGTAAAATTATTATCTAAATTATTCACAAAGTATTAATATAAATTGTATTTTGTCTGGAGGTTTTTGTTCATCTAGGTTTTTGTTTTCCATGAATGACTGTGTCACTCAGAACACCACTCGTGTATAATTGTCTATTATATTTATGTTCATATATATTGTTGGGAAATATTGTTTTAGAACAGTAGTTTTCAGGGTAGGCCAATACTTACTGTATTAGTTCAGGAATGGTGAGGCTGTAATGATTGTTCATTAAAATTAATTCTGAATTGCAGGCTCTTTTATGCACTAATAATCAGCATCCACCAGTTAGAGGAGCACATTACCCACTGGCTAACACCTCTTCAGAGTTTCCTCTTTAAGAACTCTAGGCAAGCAAGGACTTTCTGCCTGCCTGTGGAAGAAGCTGCTGCTTACCCCTATTTCCATTAGGTTTGGTCATTTGACACGGACCGTTGTATTATTCAGTATGAGGTTTTTTTTTGTATAGGGAATTTCATTCACAGAAAGACATCATAGGATCTGAAACAAGTGTTACTGAAAATAAAACGTACTAGTATGGGATTGGAGTATCGTCTGAATTATTATAAATCAATTTCAAACTGTACAATAAAACATTTGAACCTTCTTTTGTCATTTTGGCACCGGAATTTGCTGCCAGTGCTGTTGGAGTTGGTGGTGGTGCACGGTTAACGTCTGTAGTGGCTTCTGGTAACGTCACCTAACTCCTAATGCTGGCCTGGGTTTTCGCATTAGTCATTAGGACCACTGAAGGAGGATTCATTTCAGTGCTTCTCCATGAATCGCTGTCTTGTCAAACAAAGTAATAGTTGCTCTGTCAGTGCAACAGCAGTACTTTTAGTTAAACAAGGGCACTGTGTAAATGTACCACAGATTAACTTGACCATGAGCTGACGAAGAGTAAGAGGATTTTTGACTTTATATCATTAAAAATACATTTTCTTTAAGTCCAAATTGGTTACTATAAAGTTGGTTTGGATATATCCATGGCTCTTTATTTATTTAATCAAATTAAATTGTTTTCCAGCCATGTTATCAGCCTCCTACAGTAGTAAGTGATATTTCTATGGTGTGATTAGCCCACTCCAGCTGTAACTGATGTTTCAAAGCTGTCTGCACGTGCCTTGTGTATCTGAGGTATCTCAAGTGGGTCAGGAGAAGCCAAAAGTAGGGCAGAGTTCTCAGTGATGCTCCAGTGAAGTATTTTGAGCGATGGTCGAAGAAAGGGTCCGTTTCCCTGTTGGCTGATACTGAGAAAGTACACAGCTGGCCGTTTCATTTAGCTCACTGCTAAATACAGACGTGTGGACCCTCCTCCCCCCACTCAGAAATTACCCTGAGCTTAAATTGTTTGATTAATACAGTCATACATGTCCCTTCTCTCATGGAACAAGGAAACCACCAAGCAGCATCTTACTTGTTTTTTCTTCCCCACCTGCTTTTCATGCTCAGGACATATGTGCTGTTGTCTCCATTCAGATGTACCTTTCAACCCTTTGAAATTAATTTAGGCAATGATTCAGCTTCGGGCAGTTTTTCCCCATTTAATGGCCGCACATGCCTGTAATAAAAGGCTCCGGTTATTCCTGCATTCATCCGTTCAACAAGTTGCTCATTCATTCACCACTTCCTGGTAAATGGACCTTCATTGGAAGCATGTGACTAGTCGACGCAAAGCATAAATAACATTTACAGCTTCTCTGCACTGTCACTGGAGGTGGTTCACTTAAAATCTGTCTCCAATAAAGCAAACAAGGAACAGAAGCAGGGCCCACTAACCCAAAAGATAAGTTATGTCATTTTTAAATTATGTATTTTGAAAGTTTTTTTTCCTGTACAGAATTGCCAGTTTTCAGTATTTTTTGGTATTTAGAGTGTTCTTCTTTCTAATGGCTGGTAGTATAATAATAATATTAGCAACAAAACAGTTTCATCTCATATATATATATGTATATATATGAAACTGTTGTGTTGCTAATATTATTATTATGCCATTTTAGAGGTTTAATATGCACCCCGTCTGGGGTCATATGCACTTTGTATGGTCTCCCCTTTACATGCATTTAGATTTACTCAAACAATCCAAAACCATGTAGTCATGGCATCTCAAAATTGCCCAATAGTCCCTCTGATGGGCTGCCATCCCAGCCAGAGAGTCTCCTGCATCATAGCTTGTGCTTGCTTCTGGGAAATAGTAACTATTTCAATAATGGAACCATGACAGTAAATCAGTTAAGAATAAGATGGTGGGTTCTTCCAATCAAGTGCTACACTGTAGCTTTTCTTTCTGCCATGTTTTCAGCTGTTTTTCTTTTTTTCCCTTCCTCTGGAGAGGCAGTAATCTGGACACTTAAGACTGCATTACTGAACACCTGCGACGTGTGAGTTAATTTCAAAAGGTGACGAAGTAAGAACTTTCACGAAGTCTGATCCTTAATCTTATCGGATAAGCTGCTTTATCAAAAAGTGAGGCCAGAAATATGAAGACTCTGGTGATATGGTTATGTCAATATGCAGCATCCGGGACGGGGGACCCAGCAACCATCCCATAATCCCCACAGTAGAAAAGCTACACACACAACGACCCACATGAGCACATGCTTCTGTGTTTATCGACATCTCAGCATATCTGTTACATTGGGGCTGCGCTGGTGAGAATCTGGTGGTGTGTGGCCCAAGTGTCCATGGATGAGCTTCTCACGGTGGACCATGGTATTCTTTGCACAACATAATGGTACTTTAGTGTTCAAATAACAATTCTTTTCAATAAAGCACAGACAGAATATGGGTGGCATGATGGTTCAGTGGTCATCATGACTGACTTACAATTCTGGGGTTGAGGATTTGAATAGCAACTCTGCTGTAGGAGTTTTCATCAAGTGTCATAAGAATTAACTCCATGCACTTGGGTTACGGAGTGTCTAGACTACCCATATTGCACATGGCCTACGAGGGGCTGGCATCCTGCCCAGGGTGCACCCCAGACTTAGGCAGTGATGATGATAAATGGGGTGTGCAAGTAAGCAGCGGTTTATTCAACGACAACCTTATACTGTGAAATCAGCAACTTTTGTAAAGTCGTAATATTTGAGGAAATAAACTGTTTTTGAACCTTGAAGTTTGAGTACTAAAATTCGAGTACTCGGGTCCTACTGATGTCTGTGCCATTGACGCATTTCTCTATCTGTCCCTTTTGTCTGCTTCTGCTATTTCCATTTTCAGTCTCTAATTCATGTAGCTGTTTGAACTTCTCAGATAACCTGAATGTTTTCTCCCCCCTGTGCACAGCCTGCATGAGTGACTTTTTAATGCGGTGCATTTAAACGTCTTGTGTGTCCGCTCGTCTCCCAGATGATGCTGAGCATGACATTCAGTCAGTCGCCGTACCGGGGTTGCAGTCATTTCACGCACTGATACCGCCTCCCACGTCCACACATTCTGCAGGCTTAGTCAAACCTTAACCACATATATGGCTCCCTGATGCTTCGGCTCGACAAACCTCAAAAATACATTGAAGGGGGTTTCCGTTTAAGCTAAGGTCTTCCTCTCTTCTCACTGGGTCACTGGTTTTCGTCCCGACCTCTAAAGAGACATGATGGTGCTTCTGCCTCTTCTAGTGACCTGTTGAAATTATAGAACAGAAATTTTAGAAATCTCCTCTTAATGTGATCCGGGAAAGTCAAACTTACCTGAAATCGCTGGACATTATTACATAAAGCGGTACTGTGTGTTTATATATGGTTAACTACCTGTGTGTTTATACCTACATCGTATTCGTGTGTATGCCATTAGTCCAGGAAAAAGTGAATGTAACGCTGCTCTCTGACCTTTAGATACTGTATAATTACAGGATTCAACTGTGGAATCAAATATGTTCCATGAACGTTCGAGTAAATAACAACCACAATTATTATTTTCAATTTTAATTTTTTTAGACGTTTTCGTTAAATCGTACTGTATCATTGTGCAAAATCCTTTTTTGTGGGCCCGTTCCGACAAAAGCAGTCGCATAAATAACAATAGGCCTATAATAAGATGTTTATTTGTCATTCAATAATTTTATTTATTTATTTATGTGGACTTTTATTGATTTATCGGTATTCTAGGCTGCTACGTATCCCAATTTTTCCTTATAAAATATTATGAGTGCTATATATTTCTTAAATAATAACCTATTAAATAATGATTGTTTGTAAGATTTGCCAAACCCCGATGCACTTGTTATATTCCGGCAAGTCATAAAATGACGATTTACTTATTTTGTAAACCGTCGAAATGTTGTAGGCCTATAGGCTATATTGTCCTGAAACGAGTGTCAATAAAACCTCCTTAATTAATGTAATTAAATAATAATGCACGCACTTTGCAACCCATACAGTTCCCCGCAAAAACAAATAGCCTAGCCTATGTTACAGCAAGTTAACCAAAAAGTTACGATCCGGACAAATATTAAATCAACAGGCATGTAGGACTTGCGGTTTACGTGTGTTTTACCACGCTATCGACATAATATGTACCATAATTAAACGGAAGCAAGTTACACTTTTATATCATTCACGGAGAAGTGAGTGCATGGGAAAGGTTCGGCTCTATTTCCTGCTGTAGGCTACCTCCGGTATTAAGGAAACCTGCAGCTCGTCCTGTCCCTTCGCCCATTAATCTGTAGTTTTGATTAATATTTAATGCTATTTCACAACCGCACGCTGTGAAAACTTTCGTGGGAAACGAATGTAATAGGCTCGTCTCTTGTGTCAATAACGTTCGCACGGTTCGTAGGTTTTCCGCATTTAATCCACGGGGACTTTCCTGCGTGCGCGTGCTAAGTACGGTTATTTCATTATTTCGGCCATGCATCCAAAGCAGTTTAACCGAGAGCTACGGGAATATCGGATCTACCCCACGGGACGCTTTCGGCAGGGGTGGGAATCCGGATCAGGTGGGGGGCCGGCATGACTGACACCGTGACTGACACCGCAGAGGCACGGCCAGACAGGTGCACTGCGCAGTGCCGCACACTGATAACAGGGCATTTACACCGTGTCATAAAACCGGCCAGTTTCTGCATTTCATAAATATTGAATCATAAATATTATCATATTACTAATTTGGTCTCAAGACCTCCGTCTTAACATGGATATATGGTTTTAAATACTGGACATGTGTAACGGACTGCGTTCCTTAGGGATTTTATATTAAAAAGAAAGATTATCGACCTTTTCGTCTAAGCAGTAACCTACTGTGTAATAAAAAGTAATGCACGAGTTATCTGTTTAACATCAGTTTTAATGAATGTAAGCATCGTGTTTATTGTTTAAACAAACGATTTGAAAGCTCCTTGAAGTTGTTTAATTGCTTGTCCACTTCTCCAGTGGTTTATGCATTACTACAATCAGCATCGCAAGGTAATAATTAAATGTTTAATACTGTTCTTCGTGAATGTAACGGTTTTGTCAGCCGATTAACAGCGGATCACTAAAGGTGGTTCAGACAGCGGGCTATTACGTAAATTTATAATGATAAATTATCTGGAAACTTAAACAGGCAGATGGGCATTAACTTACCTGCATGGCATAATGTTTATAAACCTGTTTCAATATTGTTAAACCTTCTATTTCAATTATATCTACTTTGGGAATAATATTGTTTAACTTAAATGAAGAAGCGCTTTATTAATTAAAAATGTAGAAATAGCTTACATTAAATGTAATAAGTAATCCACTTTTACAAATGCACATTATTTGGCGCGTATATATAAATGTCAATATTCGGGTTGGACGAAAAAAAAAAGTTTGCCTCAGTTTAGACTGCGAACTGAACACGGCGCATTTTGCGGCGCGGCGGTGCACGGAGTACGGGGGACCGAAGCGGCATCGGATCGAAGCCGGAGAGGGGCAGGTCCTCCTCCTGCGGCTCCTCCTCGAGCTGCACACCCCCTCCCCCGGTTCAAAGCGCTGTCCAACACGTGAGGCTCATGTGACGAAGGCAGGCCAGTTCCTGAGCCAGGGACGTGTCTACAGTCACAGGCTTTATTTAATACGTAGCGTCGTCCTCCCACACTCGTGCATTTAACGAAGGCTGCAGCTTCAAAACTACCGCCGACTACGCTCGGTTAGCAAATTGACAACATCACCGCCACCACCATTATCATCAGCTGCATTCAATTCTCAGCAAAAAGTAAAGAGCGCAGGAGATCACTTAATCAAATATCGACGCATTTGCGGTGTTATCTGAAGTATCGACACTTTAGGACAAGAATATCATATTTCTCACGGTTCCATGCTGATAAGCTTAAATACGCAGTGAAGTCAGCTGTCTAGCTTTATTCTGATTTCGCTTTTAAAAAGTAAGCGAAATGGAAAGGATTACAAGCGCACAGCCGCCTCCATGTGTGGCAAAACACCCGCCGCTGGAAATGAGTGACATGCAAGGGTAAGTGAAAATCTGCCGTGGATTTGCTGCTTTTGTACCGTCACCGGAGCTTTTTCCCGGAGCGGAGATGTGTACGTGTGCTGTCTGCTGACGGGCATGTCCCGTGCCTTTTAGATTGGATTTCCCCATGTACGTATATAAACCCAGGAGGGGAGTCAAACGCGGAGAAGACAGCAAGGTGAGGAAATGACCTTTTTATTTTATGCTTTTATGTCTTAGTTTAATTTACGAAATGCATAGATTGACTTATTTGAGCGTGCAAATTTCAGGTTTCATGTAAAGCGAGTGGATAATAAAGTTAAAACGGTTATATGTATTTTGTATGTGTGTGTAGGGAACGTACAAACTACCACATCGGTTAATTGAGAAGAAAAGGCGGGACCGAATAAATGAATGTATCGCTCAGCTGAAGGATTTACTGCCGGAGCATCTTAAACTTACAGTAAGTTTGAAATTGGAACGAAGTCGGGGCAGTCCGGCAAAGGAAATGAATTGAAGCGCCACCTGGCGGCTAATTGATACTTGTATTTTTCTCAATCTGAATTAATACTTTTGTTAGTCGAAAATAAATTTCTAAAACACGATGCTATCGATTTAATATATTTATCAGTATGTTGGTGTATTATGAAAAATTGACACTTGATGGTGAACCATATGGATTTTTTTCTTTTTTGCTATGGTAAAATCTACATTTATTAATTTTATAATGCTTCGAATTGGGCTTTGTATACACTTTAGATCACAGAACTGATTCTGGGTATTTGTGCCACTGTGGCTGCCTGTTCTAAGTACCTGTCATGTAAACACGTAGAGCCTCTTACCAGAGGTCATTCTCTTTCAGACGCTGGGCCACTTGGAGAAGGCAGTGGTCTTGGAGCTGACGCTGAAGCATGTGAAAGCCCTCACCGGTCTCCTGGAGCAGCAGCAGCAGAAAATCATTGCGCTGCAGAACGGCACACAAATTGGTGAGTTAAATGCTTCATTCTGGAAACAGGGACGATAGAGTCGAACCAGGGAGTTCCCCATCATACCCTGCAGTGCTGGGCTCTCCGAAATGCAAATGTCACTAAAGGTGGTTCACCTGCTCAGTTGCAGAAGAACAGATTGAGTACTTTTCTTTTTCATCCCAAGGTCCTCCTTGAGCTTTGGCTCAATATATCCAGGGATGGGATGTATTGGAGTTATGGATTTAATTAAACAAGGGAATGGGTGAAGCCCTGGCATCAGCCGGTTAGGGAGAGTGGAATCTTGGAGTATTTTGGTTTAAGTTGTTGTTTGTTTCCCTGGCACAGGTGAATCATCTCCTCCACCACCAGACAATAGCGAGGAGATGTTCAGGTCTGGGTTCCACATGTGTGCCAGGGAAGTGCTGCAGTACCTGGCCAAGCAGGGGGAGGGCGGCGACGTGACCCCCTCGCACATGATCGGCCACCTGCACAAGGTGGCCTCTGAGCTGCTGCAGAGCCCCCACGCGGAGGAGCCCGAGCGAAAGGCGCAGGAGCACAGGGCCAAGGTGGGCGGGCCGCAAGCCAAGGGCTCCGAGGGACACGGCAGGAACTGCGTGCCTGTTATCCAGAGGACTTATCCCCATGGCGAGCAGAGTGGGAGCGACACGGACACGGACAGCGGCTATGGGGGCGAGCCGGACAAACGGGACTCTAAGGCGCCGTACGCCAAGGACAGTGAGTTGAAGTACACGCTGGCTGACCGGGCGGCGGCTGGCATCAAACTGGAGAGCGAGGAGCCGCAGCTGAAGCGGCAGAGGAGGGAGTCTTCGGAGGACGAGGCCCTTCCGAGCGGAGAGGCGATGGCCGACCATGGCGGCTTCCTGGGTTTCTCCCCCCCTCAGCCTCGACTCTGCATGCCCTTCTACCTCCTCCCACCCACGGCGGCCGCCTACCTGCCCATGCTGGAGAAATGCTGGTACCCAGGAAGCATGCCGGTCTTGTACCCAGGAGTCAATGGTGGTGGCATGCCTATGTCCCCAGACAAGCACCACTCGCCGCTGGGGCTGTCCCCACAGACCCCGATGGACTCGCCAGCGCTGTTTCACGCGTTGAAGCACGTGCCACCGTTGAACCTGGAAACCAAAGACTGAGGTGGACCGGCTGAATGTCGCCATTGCCATTGAGTAGAGGGTCGGCCCGTGGGGTGAACCGCAGGAACGAAGGAAGGAAGTAGCGATTTGGGGAAGAAAAAAAAAATGTAGAAAATGCCTCTACTCAATGGCGGCCCTGCTCACCCTTCGCCAGACTAGGGACTGAGTGGCCGGGCCCCACCTTCCTGGGAGCCAACACTCAAAAGGGTCTTCCTTTGTGGATGTCTAGTAGTAGATTTTCTGTAGCCCCAAGAGACACTAAGAAGGTGGTCAACATAAGGACAAGAATGAGAGTGGGTGGGGGGTTCCTATACATGTGTTAAATGTCAATGCAAAGTCATGAATGTGATGGTCATACTTCAGCTGAATGTAAACGTGATGAACCCTGCAGATGCTGCTTCTGAAGGTCCCCCCCCCCCCCCCCCTTCTGAATCAGAAAGCGTTTCCATCCTGCCAAACGGTTTTCACCAAATAATTAAGGAAGCTGCTCAAAACTTCAGCCATGACCTAGATTCAGATCCAGTGTTAGAACAACGAAAAGTACAAAGTGGCCTGGCTCCCACCTCACCCGTCTGCCCTGCTTTCTCCAAATCTAGCTGCATCTTAGCCCGGCGACTGGATTACATTACCTTTCCATGGGCTGGCAGTGTTCTTCCAGGATGAACAGTAGTTTAGTTGCTTCTTGTTTTGTTTGTATCACATATCTATTTTTGATACATGACCTGCAAAGTCTATTACACCTTTAGCCGGGGATGGGAGAGTTGACCAGTCATTCATTGTATGCCAACAGATTGTGTACATAGTACTACGCTAATCTAATATACATCATTTTCAGATTTACTTTTCGGTTGGCGAAAAGCCCGTATTTTGATCTTGCTGTTGCCTTCACTTGTTAAAGCTGATAAACCTGTAACTGATGTTTCAGTGTATTTGTATCATTTCTGGAGTCTAAAGTCAAGAGAGATATGTGAATGTAATGTATTTAAAAGAGAATATTAGTTTTGTATCGCAAGTGGTACTTGGAATTTTATATTTTGGGACATATGAGAATGTCGCCTGATGTATATATTTAGTCTGTAAATGTTGATATACATTAAATAAGCAAATTAATAAAGTTTTTTTTCCCTGTGGTCAGTGTCTGTCACTTATGAGCAAAAGGGTGATATCTCTTCTATTTTCTAGCATCTGACTCATAGAGCTGCAGCCTCTGAACAAATTAAAAACATGTCTAATTTTCAGACCTGTACTTACCATGACATAGAGGAGAATGTGGGTAGAATAATTTCTTTGGTCAAATCTGCTTTGTCATATTATCAGATGACTTGACCTCACATGATACACTTGGGGCTGGCAATTAAGCTTGCCCACTTGCCTGAGGCAAGTAATTTAGCAAAGAGCGAGTATAAAAAAACTGAACAAGAGCCTCCTGGCTAGTCAAAAAAAAAATTGCATGCCAGATTACATTTTTTTACTGAAATACCCTGTGCAATCGGCTAGTAGGAAAAATTCTTAAGTTCCACCCCTGGATAAACTACTTTTTCTCACACCAGGAATAACTATGTGACCCATAAGAAATTGAACCCCTATCTTGGAGGGGTGAGATCCACACATTTAAACTGACATGCTTGGTTAGTAAAGGCTTAAATGAAGTTAAGCATGGAATTCACATCCTCAAAATACCAAAGAGAAAGGTAAAAATCTGTTACAAACCAAAGTGATTGTCCTGCAGTGTTCATACCAAGAACCTGCACCTACTGACGGTCTAAAGTGTTTTCCAAGTTAAAATAACGTCTGTAGACTTCAATGGTGACATTCGTACATTTAAATGGTAGTAAAGTTGATGTTACCAACAATTAATAGGCCTGACAATCAGAGGCGTAGCTAGAAATTCTGGGGCTCCCGACAAAATGTCACATTATGCTGAAATTATATTTCGTACTTTGGGGGCCCCTAAATCTACCGTGGTATCCATGCTCTTCCGACGCCCCTGCTGACAAAATCCCTGTTAATTAGCATGACACATACTCATAAGAAGTGCTGACGCTAAATTGTATGAGAACAGCATGTTCTAGCTAAGGGAGTGGAGTCTTCTCAGTGTTATACAGGTATGCCTCTGTCCTGCCACACTGTCAGAAAAAGGTACCAATTTGTACCTTTGCTTGTCACTGGGGCTGTACCCTCAAGGGTCTGACAGTTGTGCCCTAGCTGTAAGGTACAGAAATGGACTATGGGGAACATTTTTGTACCATTGAGGGTACATTAATATTGTTTGTACGTTAGGGATGTTCCTCAGAATCTATTTCTGTACCTTAAAATATACATTTACCTACAGCTATAGGGTACAACCGGCAGACCCTTGAGGGTACAGACCCAGTGACAAGCAAAGGTACAAATTGGTGACCAATCACACATTTTACTAACATAATTATGTTTATAGATTTTATATTGTTGCATTTATTGTTACATTCAAATACCAGATATAAATAACAAATGTCGTATTATTTTCAATACCTCACATATATGAAAATTCACACTGTATTAAATGTCACAAAATTTATGATATACTTCTGCCACATAATAATAATAATAATAATAATAATAATAATATTCAGATAAATACACTTGAATGGGAGGTCTGCATATATATAATGCATATATATAATGTTTATATATATATATAAACATTTTTCCATGAGTATATATGAGTGTTTTTATATATGAGCTTAAACAGTTAAAAGTGAATTCTATATTGTATCATTGAACTACTCAGGTGAGTAACATTTGCGACCCAGGTTATGGAATCCTGCATAATGAATAATTGTCAATGTATAAACAAATCTATAAATTATTTTAGTTGCTTTTTATTGAATTAAATTCAACATTTTCGATGTCCTCAACATATTACACTGCACTACTTAAGTTGGACCAAAACATGGATCTGTAATCTGTTATTAGCTATACCTAAATTAACCATTAATTTCGTTTTTGAATTTTTTTAACCTCGCGTGAGAGAGAAACTGGATCGTACCAGCGATGAAAAGCCCAGATAAAACGCAAAGCCTTCAAGGCTGTGCAGCACATCTTCTGTAGTATTACCACGCCATCTTGTGGTAGAAAGATTTAGTTACACTTCACTCCGATATGTTAATTGGAGCAATGGTCACTCAGTATTTTTGCAGATCATTTCTTCGGCAGTCGGATGGTATGTTAACTTTAGAAAATATACGAACTCTGTATGGATCCGTAACAAACTTCTAAAAAACACTTTTAAAAGTCATGATATGGGGCTAGACGCGCAGAAGCTGAGAATTTTAAAAGCAAACTACGAGTGTTTTAATTACTTTAGATTTAGATTGTTTTGCGTAATTTAATAATTTATAGTTATTAATTTAATCGTGTTACAGAAGGTTTTCTACGCTTTCATGGTTGCTTTGTCATGCTGATGGTTCAATAAGATCCATACAATATAAGATGATGGCAGATTCTGGCTGATGGTCTCTGATTTCAGTCGCCTGTTGGATTACTGTTGGGATTAGGGTTAAGGGCCTTGCTCAAGCACCCACAGAGGTACTGAGGCTGAGGTTTGAACCGGTGACCTTCTGATTACAGGCACACAGGCTTAGCCCACTGAGCCACACATGGTAAAATGAGATTAATACACATGGCCTGTTTTGCTAAAACAGTTTTGGAAGTGTTTGATTTTTAAGTCCTTTGTATTTTGGGTATATTTTTTGACATTAATAACACAATACTCATTTTAGGTTAAAGGAGGACGAAACTTTTACGCGTCACCCGTCTGGTACTCTAATGGAAACAACGGTTCTTTTCAAGTTGCAAATAATGGATACGTGTTAAAATATCTGCTTTGCAACTTAATAGTATGAAAACCTACATCCTCGAACCATTTAACCAATGAGCTACTTCGGTGATACTAAGCATTTATATAAACCCTGGATATGTCTCCTATACTTCCCATATTCGATTGGTGTGACAGTTGATTAGGTTGAATGAGGACACTATTTTATCTGGATCACGAAGTAAAACCCCGTTATAAGCAAATAGGATTATCGCATGCAAAGTGCGCGAGAAAGCTGTGTGGTACCTCGCTGAAAAAGCTGGATTTTATAAGCCTTTCTGCAGATCGCAGAGAAGTGCGTGAAATGCACCAGTAGATGTCGTGAGCCGACTCTCCTCCCAGGCTGACGGTCATATGACCGCGCACTTCCTGCAGACAGCTGGCGGATCGGAGGCAGAGACGCCTGTCTGTCCCTTTTTTCCCTCTTTTCGCGGCCTGTTTTCTCCCCGGATCCGAAGATGCTGGCTCTGATAAACCGGCTCCTGGACTGGTTCCGGTCCCTCTTCTGGAAGGAGGAAATGGAGCTCACCTTGGTCGGTCTGCAGTATTCGGGAAAGACCACCTTCGTCAATGTGATCGCAGTGAGTACCATGGGGGGGATCCGCGTTTTATGACTTAAAAAAGAGAGCCTCTGCCCACCGTGCGATCCAGGGGAAGCACTTCTTTCTGCCCCGACGGTAATGTCGGGGCTAGTGACGGTCCATGCTGCCGTACAACTGAATGGGGAATAGTGTCGCAGATGGGTGCCCGGCCCTCCGTGAGGGCCGGAGATCGTGGAGGCTCTGCACCCTGTGCGCTGACGCTGCTTAATGGACATTTATGGTATGTATTTACATTGTAGTACCGATCTAATAACCGGTAATGCCTTGGTTTCTGACGATCCGAAAGGCAAGACAAGATAAATGCGCAGTTTTTCGTAAAACCGGCGTGGTAGGACGCGCATAGAAGCTTATAAAAGCATGAAATGGGATCAGACCTGGAAACGGGTGGAGATCAGGTTCACTCCCATCCCCCGGTCAGGCGTCGTGGTTCAGGATGGGAATGAGTCGGAAGGTAGGGAGGGGAGTGGAGCATTGCTTAGGCCTCAGTAGCCATCTGCTTGCTTCACAGATTCACAGCCATGTAAGGAGGAAGAGTTACGAAGATGGTTTTCGTAATATGGCTCCTAACATTAATGACGAATAGTAGTTAAGGACTGGCTTTGCCATCTTTCTAGGCAGGTATCTGGCTAGCTTTTGTTCTGACAAGTTGAGGATCTGTGGACATAGCTCAAGCAAAGCAGGTTCACTTATGGTTGGTTGATGTTTTTGTAAAAGATATCACTGCTTTGAAGACACCTGTAATGCCACTTAAACAATACAAAGTTCACCACAGCTGACTGGTTTATTTGGTGTAATGGTTGTATTTGTAGAATGCATTGTGAGAAATGCAGGTTTTACAGCCAGATTTCAGTGCCTCAGGGTTTCAGTCAGGGTTTCATAAACCCCCACAAGTCCCACAGAGAATGTGTGACTTTGTGCAACCTAAATATGGTCATAAGGCCAAGTGTTTATAGAAAGATGACCAAGACATGTTTTCCCTTTGAATCCCTTCTGAAATATGATTAACTCTACAGTTATAGGAGAATCTGATCCTCCCTAGTTGTGGATATGGCATCACTGCTTATGGATGTCAGGCTTAACATTTCCTCTTTGGGTCCTCTTGGTGTCCTCCACACTGATATTAAGATACATGGTAATGTGATGATAGCATTCTGAGATCTGAGGTCTTCCAAAGGCCATCTTTAAGGATTAATCGCAGCAATTTTTGGGAAGACCTGGTGTTTGGATATTCAGGTGCTTAGGTGTTCAAGAGCCCACACACTACAGCCCTCTTGCGCGTCATTCTGGCTTTGGTGCGTAGTTCATAATTTAATATACACAATCTGATTAATTTTTAGAAAAAAAAACGAGATGTAATTACCCAAAATAAACTATGGCCAAATAGAACTCATCATCTACCGATAGAGTATGTCAGATAAGTTGGTGATATTGCCGTGAGTTGTCTCAACGGACAGAAAGCTGTGACACATACAATGTGATTATTGTGCATGAAGCTAAAACAATGTATTGTGCCCCCTTGATCTAAAATAATTTTCCCAGTATGTCTGTGTTGTATAGTTGATATTATTTTTATTGGAGTCAATGCTGCCTTTTTATTTGTTACTTTTAATATTACATATTAAATATTAATTATATTAAATATTATTTATGTATGACATGTAACTAGGGCTGTGCAATATGGCATGAAATTCATATTGTGGTATAATTTGAACCATAGACGGTAGACTGTATATATTGCGGTTTATAATTTGATCTGTAAAAAACTGTTTTTGAAAGGGTAACATATGTCCATAGCAAAGGCATTGCAGCAGGAAGTTGTGTAATAAACTGTTAACACATTTCAAAGTAGTCGTGAACGTAGAATATTTATTGTTGAAATCTGCAATTATAGAAAAAATTTGAAAAGATTTCAGGTAACTTCCCTGGTTTTATCTTACATTAAAAACAGGTTGTTTTTGTAAACTGTAGGTAAGCAGAAAACAAGACAGAACCAAAAGCTACAAAACTAATACAGTTAGACTAGTGTCATAACTCCATCTATATTAGAATGACCATCTCTCTCATAAAGATCCTGCCAGGCAGAGTCCTGCACGGGTTCGGGTACCCGACGGGTGACCCACAAATTTTGATGAAACGGGTGAAATATACTCTACTGTGTCGGATACGGGTTCGATTCGGGTCGGGTCGGACGCAGGCGAGCGTGGGTCTAAATTGCGGTTTTCAAAACATCACGTACCAACAAAAAATACCCTGGGGGGGCTATATTTTAGTGACACACAAAAAATCCATGCATTCAAGATGATAAAACATAAAATCCACATCAGTTTATGCCTGCAAGCGCATTCCTGGAAATCTCTCCCACTTTCATTTTCAAAAAGCTTGCGTGATCTCCTGCAGTTGTTCGAAATGGATGCTGAGGAGTTGACAAGAAAACTAACAAGTGTAGAATTTAAAGTTGTGGCCAGTACCTCCACTAAAATCAAGTCCGCCGTGTGGGAGAATTTCAGAGTTATCTCAGATAACGAAAACAACTCTTTTGACGTCTTGTCTTGGTGGGGAGAGCATCAGCGTTTGTTTCCCAATATTGCTCATATTGCGAGATCTACTCTCGTTATCCCGGCATCCAGTGCCGCAAGTGAGCGAGATTTCTCATGTGCCGGATGTGTCATCCAGGAGCGAATGAGTCAGCTGAGGCCATCAACTGTGGACGATATCCTTTTTTACACAGTAATATAAAGCACCACACAAAACACTAATCTATGTCTTCGCGCTATGTCTTTCGCACGGGCGGGTGCGGTTTGTCAAAATCAGACCCGTGCAGGACCCTACTGCCAGTTGCAGCAATAATCATATAAATAATTTTCATATATAGATAATAAATTATTTATTATTTGACGCCACTTGATTGCGTCATTTTTGCGGACTAGGAGCGGACAACTGAGCCATGAAGATGAGCAGAGGGTGTTCCATTAAGCAGGATTTCTCGGTTAGCTGGTTTAATTTAAACTAGAAGTCATGATTGTCCAATAGGAATGCTCTTTACCTATACTCTGATTGGGCGATTGTAACATCTATCTGAAGTTAACCCAGCTAAGTGAGAAATCCTGCTTTGTGGACCACCAGTCTCTACAATTGCCCATAATATATGACTGCGGACATGTGTGGCGTGGCCTTCCTTCCAGGGTGTACCCCGGCCCTCCAGGACCTTAAGCAGGGTAAGGCTTGGTTTAGATGGATGGTTTTGTTAGCTATTATGTCCCTTTATTTAACAATAATTTATGAGCTCCCTGTTAGCTTCCAGCTAGTTTGTTTGTATCTAGCTCAATTGAACTGCTTAAGAGGTTATACGTAATGTCAAAGGCAGTGCTTTTAACCCAGTCCAGTCCCGGGTCCTCCATCCACTCCTCATTTTTGTTCTTGTCCACCACCTGAATTCCTGAGGCGGGTAATAAAGGGTTTTGTTAAATGTTCTGTGTCTAAGACACCAGTGGACTGTCCCCCTCCCCAGTCCGGCCATCAGTTTTTTTTTTTTCGTTTTTTTTTTCTCAATGACCTAGACTGTCTGGCGAACATGAAAGGGTTGGGGGCCCTAGTCTAAGGTTTAGTACTAAGCATATATCTTATTGATCTTGATCCCTTTGTTGTTCATAAGACAGCACCCTTTGATGGACAGTCACTAAGCATTGTGATGGTGATTTTTTTTGGGTCACGATGTTAGTTTGAACAGAGCTCATCAGCCCTTTTCCCCTGTTGTCACACTAAATGTTGTTAAATGACTATTTATTTACTTGCCTACTTGTCATGATGTTTTTCCTTCTCCTGAAGCGCATTCACTTTATCTTTGGGCTTCATAGAAATGTCCACATATGTGAGCTGGGTGTTATGACCTAAAAATGAATATCACAATATTTGAACTATTTACCTTGATAATGATGAATCCTCAACATTTTTTAACAATGCAAAATTTAGATTATTATCACAGCTCCCTGACAATGAAACCAAACACTTGATATTGTTTATTTTTTTAGGTAATGATTTGTTGTATTTGCATGACAGGAGCTCAGGATCATCAATCATGATGTATAAGGGGATGGCTTGAATATGCCATGTAAAACAATATAAATTGCTTAATGTTGGTACACAACATTAACTCTGGGCCTGTTTCACAAAGCAGAATTTCTGGCTTACCTGGATAATTTGTCATATTTAAGGTAAATCAGTTTGATTGGCCTTTAACTTTGTTTACTTACATTTAGCCCAGACTCCCTTAAATCCAGCAAGTTATCCGGCTAAGCAAGAAATCTTGCTTCATGAAACAGACCCCAGTAGATCAGGACCTGTCAGTGTGGCTATTGTGGACAAGATTTAATCAGTATGAAGGTCTTCTCTAAATATGAATCCTTTATGGTAGAAGATATTGGCAGTGTTGACAATGACAAGTGTTTTTTGGATAAATGAATGAAGACACCCAGTGTGTGAAGATTCCTCTGAAGATGTACTTGGATGGTTGTGAGTTAATAAACATACTTTATATCTGTCATTTTGGATTTGCCTTTCTGTAGAAGGATATCCCAACTTTCAGGTAATTCAGACTGACATGACAAGGAATGCAGAAACTAGGTGAAGTTGGTGTGTGTGAAACATATAGATGGAAATGTGTTTTTTTAGTTCTGTTGTAGTGTCTGGTCTGAAATCTCTCCTTTTGCTCCTGGATGTGTCCTGCAGTCAAATGTCTGTCAGGCTGGAGTTAAGGTACTTTCTGAAACATACCACTTCCCCATGGCCTTTAATGTTTTGATTGTTTGCTCATGGAAGTGCTTTGGAAACTCTGTGACATTCAGACACTTCTGTCTCTTTGTGTGTAGGTTTATCCCTTGGTTTGCTGTGTATTCTAGTGAAATTCAGGATGATATCATCAGGGGAGATGCTTTAGTAAAAATGCACGTGACAGAAAGTGCAGTGCGACTGCAAATCATCTACTGAAAGATGTAGGTGCCTTTTTTCTTTTGTGTAGGACTCGCCCATGACTCATCTGTTACTCGTATTTGACTCAATGGCAGGTGACAATGTTCTGAAACTTTCTTCGATAAATATTCCTGAAGACATTCTTGATGTTTACATTCAATAAGTAGATCAAAAAAGTTAAGTCGGACCAAAGTGACCTAGCTTGATGGATTACATGCTTTCACCTGAGCTTTGCAGGAGGATTGTGAATACTCAGTCGTCTGTAACATTGAGGTTATAATGTGATAGAGCGCACTGCATCATGCGGTTTCAAACAGGCTGTCAGTGGCCGACCCTCTGTTAGCTTAGCACCCTCATGACCTGCTATGAAGACTGAATGCTATTGCCACTCTGGACTCATACTAGTATACTGCAGTACAGCATAGAAGTGACATTAGAGATTTATGAAAAAGGGGGATAAATTTTCATGGGCGTGTGTGTGTGGGTGGGGCAAGAACCTGACAGCCCTTCCTTTCCAAAGCTCCACTTTACAAACCTGTGTCATACCCAGTTTTTGAATAATGGCAGCTACATCACACCCCCCTTAAATATGAACATGCACACAGAGGCAGAGAACCTGGATGACTGCTTTGCTGGAAGGGAAGGACCGGCCCACGCCGACAGCGGCATTGGGCAGAGATGGAGAGGAGCAGCACATGAGTCTGACAGTCAGGCTTGTGGCCGCAGTTGGCCACTGGCATTCGCTACCCCCACAAATCCCTCTCAGTGATGTCAAGTTTGTCCATCTTCACTATATGGTTAATTCATATTTTTTTCGCTCTCATACATTAGTAATATACAATATGAACATTTTACACCTATGTGTAAGGATTCATCCAGACTACAAGCCACCACCTACTGAAGTAAGTCATTCTAATACATTTCTGTTCTCCCTTAATAAAGCAGGTGGGAGTGCACTCTCATGACAGGGCTTGCAGCTGGGTGACGTGCTGCCCATTCTTACTGACTGGCTTCAGATCGCAGTCACTGTCATGGCAGGGCTCGCAGCCGGGTGACGTGCTGCCCATTCTCACTGACTGGCTTCAGACCGCAGTCACTGTCATGGCAGGGCTCGCAGCCGGGTGACGTGCTGCCCATTCTCACTGACTGGCTTCAGACCGCAGTC
>JAODJW010000127.1:27878346-27892132 GCA_026777045.1 Hyperopisus bebe | reverse complement strand
TTAGAGCATTTATGTAATTTATTTAAACTTTATTTTACCAGGTAAATTAACTGAAAACCAGTTCTCACTGCTTTACGCATCAGAACTGCCTGGAATACAAACGTCATGCGTGGAACTAAACTCTTCACCCAATAAGGGCAAAGGTGTGTCGTCACGGAGGCGGTTCCAGTTTGTGCAGCCGGGTGAGAGGTCGCAATGCATATATATATATATTAAATGTAAAAAATATAATGACACATGCATGTGGATCAATAAATAAATGTACAAATGGAATTACTCTTTAGTTTTTAAAGAGTTTGAAGAGTAGTTTTTAGTCTTTTTATATGTAATGCAAATAAACTGTGAAAAATTAATTGAACTTTATTATTAAGGAGCAAATAAGAACTACCTCTCATGTACAACATGGATGAAATGGTTCGGCCCAGACCCACAGATGTGGTGACATCATAGCCATACGGGTATCAGATTAACTGTACAGACGTATGTCTGAGACCACAGCAGGCTGCTCCATCTGTCAGGGCACTTGTTGCGTGGGTGTGGGCATGTAGAGTCTTAATGATCCAGCATCCTGAAAACGGTGGGTGCCTTCGTGCCGTGGGCTTCACTCACTAAGGTTCCAAGCCTGACGTCGTCTTCCTGTGGCGGGCAGAATGTAACCCCAGCTTTTCTGCTGCCTTGTCTGCTGATAATATCATTAGAAGTTTCAGTCTGTCAGATAGTCTTTTCCCAGAAATGTAGAGAGCAAAAATGTCAGCCAGACTCCAATGGTTTTCCATGGGACAGTCTTTGTCCCACTGCGGGTGCTTTTGAAGAGACAAAAAAGATGAAAAGTTTCTTTTCCCACACGTGATCTTATTTTAGATGGCCTAAACGCTGGAGCAGTCAGCCGAGCTTGGCTGGCATCCAGATGAATGTTTCGGACCAATAGGGACATAGTGGCTGGCAGGCACTGAATCACTCACGTCTTCAAGAGCTCGTCCTGCTGGGCCCAAACACCCACGTTGTCACTGCTGCCTGTTTTTTTTTTATCCACTTGGGATCAGATAGTAAGATGGGCTGTTATGGGGTCTTTTGTCTTGGTCTGAATTTCAGTAGGCTGGAAGAATTACGGCATGACGTCAAGGGTCTGAGCAGAAGTGTGACCCCTGCCCCCCCCTCCCCAACAAGGAACAAGAAGATCTGTCAGTGTCCTTTATGGTGTAGAGGTGGAGTTTTTGAGGATCTGGAGAAACAGTGAGACTCGTCATTGAGAAGCATTTTTCCAGCAGTTTTTGTCTCTCCTTCGTCTTTCTCCACAGTAGCAGTAGTCATTTGGTCGCTAGTGGGGGGTCCTCAGCGGGGTCAGATAAGCTCATTTCTGGGTGTTTTTAAAAGGCCAGAAGTATGACGGTGATACACCAATGCCAGGGAGACAGCCCTAAGCAGCATGGCCTGGATTCCCATTGAGTGCAAGGGTGCTGGACAGTGTTCTTTCTTTGAAAGTGACCTGGTGCACAGTGTAGAAAATAAGAAACAGGGTAGGACAGCATTAGGTGTGTAAAAAGGATATGATATATTGTGAGAAATGATGATTCAAATCCAATGTGCATTATTGCTGTGTCAATTTATTTGAACACAGTGGTATGTGTATTATGCCTGATACTGACAGAACATGATGGTCCCACCCACGTAGGGGCTCAAGGCCTTGTTTTTTTCTCTTACCATACAAATTGCAGAGTACAGTGGTACCTCAGTTCTCGAACTCATTGGAACTCGAATTTCTTAAAAGTGGAACCAACCAGTTTGAAAAAAAAAATTACCTAGAGCTCGATCTGAATCTCAGAATTTAAACCGTGAATGCCGACCTAAGATAACTTGTCCGCGCAGGGAAATGAGTCACGGCACGTCTCTCAGCGGAAACAAAGGGTAAAGCTTCAGTCTCAGCCTCGCATTCGCTGTGATAGCACCGTGCATGTTTACACTAGCTGAATACATATATTTAGACAGTAAAAATACATTTGGAAAATGATACAGTAACAGTAATTATTTAATAAAATACATTTAAAAATTAAGATTTCTTAATTATTTTAATATTAATAATAAACCATTAATACATTTAATTATAATAATATTGTCGTGCCGATAGGGAACGGAACGAAGACAAAGGCGCAGACGTCAGGGTATTGGGGAATACGGGGTTTAATTACAGGTAAGGCAGGCAAAACGCAGACGGACAATACAATGACCAGACTGGGGAAACAAACTGAAACGCGGACTAAATACAGAGGACTAATGACAGCAACCAGAAACTGCTGATCACACTGGGACTCCACACGGGGTTAACGAGGGGGCGTGGCACACGGACGGCGTGGACGATCGGGGCAGGACACAGTTTTTTTTTTTAACTTTACACATTGTTTGGATACATTTATTTTCTTACTTTACAAATTAATGTTGTAATAAACATGCTTAGATGTGTTTTGTACAGTATATGATCTCCTTGTTTTATCCGGTTCATTTTGTGTTTAAATGTTTAAAAAAAAAAAAAATTAGGTGTCATTTTTTGGCCGGGAACCATTTAATTGGTTTTCCATTATTTGTTATGGGGAAAATTCGATCAGAACTCGAACTTTTTAGGATTCGATCTGGAGTTCTGAATGGATTAAGTTCTAGTTCTGTATACAGGAAAACTGCTGAGTGAATAAAAACGTACAAAAATGATACATTAGTGTGTACTTTTCTCTGTCATTTTAAGTAACTGGTAGTATTAATGACGAGGCAGATGCAAAGGCAGGCTTTGTGGTATGAGCCTTGGCGACATTGTGGTGACCAGCCACCTTTCTAATTTGTATGCTTTTCCCTTTGGTATAAGTGACCAATGACAGGACTGAAACACTGTCCAGTTCAGCATTTTGAACACCTAAGAAACTCGAGCTGTACTGTGGGAACAGCAGCTGGCCAGCGTCAGAGAAACTCACTGCCAAATAGTTCACAAAGGAAAGGAGTAGGACACATTTTTATAAAATATAGAGCTTTAATTTATTAGTCAGCAACATCAACATCAAAAAGGAAGTCATGTCTTACAACGTCACCTGTGCTTTGAGCAATAGTTTTCTTTCTCAATGAACCAATTCAACTGAAAAACAACCTTAAACATACACACTTAAAAATGCCAAGAAATTTTACAGCCTTATGTGGACTGTCCCTGTTCAACCATGAGGAGGAAGGTGCAGCGCAGGGCAGTCAGGTACTGCTGGCATCCCGCACCAAAGTGGAAATTGGGCTGTGAGAGAGAAAACTGCTTGTAACTCTGAGGCAATTCATGCCTCTCCTCTGAAGTGCGTTTCACTCCTCGTTTGTTCCTCGGGTCTGGAGTCATCTAAAGGAACAATGTGTTCCATTTCTGTGATTCGGTTGTCAAATGAAAAACAACTCAAGCTTTTCGTTTGGCTAAAAATACAGTACACATCCATTTTTCATGCACAAAACAAAGACAGCTTGCCAGTTTTGGTATACTTCACAGTCTGCTGAGACGGTCCGGTGTGTGTATCTACATTGACACATTTGGAGCCAGGAATTAAACCAAAGCGCAAATGGAAGATGGCATCTGGAAGATGTCTGAGCTATCCCAGCTCAGACCACTCATCTGAGACAGCCCAGTGGCTGAAGAACATCCACATTTTACTGTGGCCATACCCCTGTGGGACATCATGGGATATGTAGTCCCTTCCCATTGCACTTTAGGGGTGTACTGTGCAAAGTGTTCTGGGACATCAAGTGCCACCCCCACTATGTGCACATACCCCTACTAACGTAACCAGCACAACACACACTCAGCTGCCAGAGGTGCACCATCAGCCCGGGGATAAGGTCATTTCTGCCGTTCGATGGTGTTGATTTCCAAAGCACTAAGAAACTTGCATGTTCTCCCCTGGAGGAATCGTTACTGAAGACTGCTGTTTAAAAAACATCTGGAGAATGTGCCACAACATAAATGGTCAAGTCCTATTTACTGACTTTACGACGTTTACGAATCAAATGATTGATGTTTCACACATTTTATTTGTCCCGTTTACCTGTCAACCATTTTTATGCGATCCCCATCTAACAAATATGAGAAGGACATTAAACTGAATGCAGCCCTCTTGGTCTCAAAGGTAATATTCAGAAGAAATATACACGCGTTGCGATGCATTCACTGCAGTCCACGAAGAGACGGAGTCCACGAACATGAAAGTGACATTCCACAAAGGACGACGAAACGCAAAGGCACAACGGAGGCAGAAGAGATGGAGATGCTGGCGATTTTGTGGAAGGAAAAAAAAAAAAAAGGTAAAATCTGTAAACCCGGCAGGATTTTGGTTGCTGTTTAAGACGCTGAAACTCAGACATGGAGTTTGTTCTGCTGCCAGAAGTCCCTTGACTCGCCATGTCTGCTGACCCCCCGCAACCTCGCAGTCTCTGCCTGGTCCAGGCGGGGTACCTCTCACCGTCCACAGCCCTGGGGCTTTCCGGATAATGAATCACTCCATGACAGCACTCCAGCAAATATGCATTGTGACCTCCCATTTATGTTCCCTGTTCCAAGCAACTCATTTCGGTGCACTCTTCTGCTAATGAGTGTAAAGGTCAGTGTACCCTTTTAATGCAACAGTGCTGCAGCTGTCAGACGATGCTTTAAAAGATGTAAAATAAAGATGTCTCATAATAACAATAAAATTAATAATTTTCCCAGAACATACCTATACACAAAGAGCTGTCCTGGCTACTTAAGTACGAAGAAATCCACAGAATGATACTATGTACAACCTACAATAAATACTGTGTATTTTTTTTAATTGTTAAAATGAGCTTCTGTTTATTTATGTTATTTTCTCGCTCCCTCGGATTCCCTCTGAGTCTTTCCCGTTTCCCATTCGAGTGCCGGGGCTCATGTCTCCTGGCTTTCTGTTTGCCCGTCATGATTCCGGCGGTTGCGAGGCTTCTTCTGCTCCTGGAGCTCCTTCAGGTCTTTCCCTTTAATGGCAGCCATCATGGGGTCCTTGTGCCCGTTGTTACCCAGCTGCCAGTAGTCCTGGCAGTACTGATTGATGAGGCCCATCTCAGGTTGACTGAGTATGGTCAGGAGGTCCTTATACTGGCCTACACTGGGCGTCCAGGGACTGGACTGGAGGGGCATGGGCACCCCGCTTTCCACCAAAGCGCTGTTGACTGCCCGGCCGGACAGTACCACCAGCTGCAGCTTCAACAGGGTATGTTTGAAGTTCTTTTCTGTGGCCGTGCAATGGTACGTTCCGGAATCAGACAGCTGAAGGGATCGGAGCAGCAGGCCCTGTTCAGTCTTCAGCACTCGTCCATCTGAACGCATCTGTGGAGGCAAGTGGACACTGCTATAGTCAACTCTGCAGTAGACTGATCACCAATCCTTTTCCTCACTGATTTTTTTATAAGCACTTCCTGGACTGTCTTTCCACAAATGGACACGTGGGACGACAGCGTATTAACATTAAGAGAGTGAAAAGAATCACTGACTATATCCTGCCACTGAGGATTGACTTCTTTCTGAGTGGGCGGTACTCTAGGCGGTCCTGTGTGTGACGGACAGATGCGAGTCCTCTTTCACCGGTCACCAAGTGTTATTCAGATAAGGAGTACAACTGTAAAACAGAAGTTCCGTTCCTGAAATAAGAGCAAAGAAGCCTTGCTTGTCTAGAGGTGCACATGCCCATTTAGGCTCAGTGATTCCAAGAACCTTTGGAGCATATTAACATTGTATTGCTGAAAACTGCAGGGTTCAACAAAGGCTGCAGACAGGCCTGTGAGGACTTCTGGACCTTATGACAACCTTACAATCGCCTGATTAGTTTACTGCATACTTCTTATAACCACCTTTATCAGAGTCTCCTTGGTGAATGATACTCTCTTTCACCCATGGAAACACAGGGGCATTATTGTAGTGGATTTTTGGCTGCTTCTCAAAGCCATTGTCCATTGTTCCTCTTCAAAGTGCTCTGTTTGAACACAGATGTCCCCTGTGTCCTTTTTGTTTGACCTTGGACAGTGGCAAGCAGAGACACAAATAGCCGTAGCTCAGACCAGATTTGAGTGAGTAGAAGAATTTGCCAATAGGCCGCCCTATTGGAGGGTGGTGTTCGTGCCTTGTGCCATCATGCACGATGTCAGTTGAACTAAGATCCCACCGTAATCAGAAAACTTTTTCAGAACTAAATGGTTGTGAAGTGACAGTAGGTCTATTTTAAGCAGACAGGTACGGATGTTACTGTCCATTTCCAGTTCATTAGACTTAAGTACAACACCACAAATAACTAGTGCTCTGAATGATGACTGTCCTAACCAATACATCCCCCCACTTCAGTAATGCCAAAGGGGTGTTGAAGCTGAAAGTCTTAATGAAAACCCTGTGTGAAGCACTTCCTGGACTGTCTTTCCACAAATGGACACGTGGGACAATAGGGTACTAACATGAGAACAGTGAAAAGAATCACTGACTATTTTCTGCCACTGAGGATTGACGACTTTCTGAGTGGGCGGTACTCTAGGCAGTCCTGTGTGTGACAGACAGATGCGAGTCCTCACCTCCTTCTTCTTGTCACTGTTGTCCTTCTGTAAGTGCCACTTGACAGATGCATGCGGAGACTTGGCCTGGCACTCTAGAAAGGTGCTGCTTCCCTCCACCCCATACTGCACCACCTCCGGAGTGTTCTTATTGGCTAGAACAGATACAGCATCAAAGCAGTCATCAGCTTCACGTCCAATCATCATCACAGATGCATCAGAGCAGCAGTGCATCAACAATGATGCAGACTGACATCTCTCTCCTGGTCATGAATATGAGAGGCCTTACCATTGGAGTTGTAGCCCCGGCACTGTCGGATTGGGTTACCATACTTCACATCCTGACGCCGGCTGCGTCTGAAAGGATCAGATTAAAATAACTTCAATTATTTCCCTTTAAAAGTAGGCGTCACTACAACAGCTACCTGTGCTAAGGTAGACTTAGCTACACAATCTTCCTCCCTGCAGGATTAGGACTAACACCTACTGTGATTCGGCATAATAATTCTGGTACCTCTACAATTCCATGCCAGTATGGAAGGACCTTCAGGTCTTGCTTTGCTTAGGTGGGTATAATTACTAAACCCTGGGTCGTCTCACCTTTTCTGCGACGCCAAGTACCGAGAGCAGGACTTTCCATCCCAGGCGCAGTAAGGGTCCCGGGCCAAGCAGCAGTCAGCACATGCCTCACCATACATGTCACAGCGATGTAGGGCCAGGTGAGTCACGCCCACCACTGAGGTCACGTATAACTGTTGCTATGGCGAGAGAGAACCAGGAAAGACGTTGAATAGGATTCTTTCCTACTTTACTGCTTCCAGGTGATGAAGACAAGGACAGGACTTCCTTTAAATACTCAGAGTTTAAAGACACTTACCCTTTTAGATGAGATTTTCATTGTTGTTATTGGAGTGGGAACCTGGAAAAGAAGACGGAAAAGGATAGTTTGTGAGAGAAAGACGATGGGGAAAAAGGTATGAAAAGCGGACATACTGCCTTCTGGACAACATAAGAGCTTCATAGTTTGCCAGAAGAACGTACTTTGAACACCTCAACCTCCTCCAGCAACAGCTCCTCTGTCTGCAGGTCGTCTCTGGGCAGGACGATCACCTTCTGCACAGTTCCACGGTCTGTGAACCACAGGCAGACACAGTGTGTCACACTCACGCACCTCACTGTACATCCGTCCTCTCCCTGCTCTTCTTCCAATCTGGTCCCCTTCCCCTTCATCCCTCCGCCTTCCTTATCACTCTCTCAGCTCCTTTGTTCCCAAGGCCCAAAGAATGTACTGTTTGAATTCCTCCGTAGACCACAGCAGTATGCAAGTGACCCAAGGTGTTTGGTGACTAACAAAGCACCAGGCTGCAGGCTTGATGCCATCTAATGAAAGGAGGGAACATTCCACCATTCCTGAGCACATTCAGGCATGATGGCCTCATGTAAGTTAAACAGAGGGCAAGGAACGACAGCAGAGAGATGCATTCAGAAGTTACATCATTTCTTTTCTATGATGCAAAATAAGGGACAAAAATCACCAACATTTTACTGACTTGGAGAATTCTCTGAGTGATTCACTGCCCCAAGGAATAAAACTCAACTCTTTCTATGACGATGATACAAAATCAATCCAATAAAAATGGGTCCAGTCCAGCTGGCCAGCAGAGTGGTGTATCCTGTGCTGTTGTCTCTATTTAGAGAACTGAAGATTTGCCGAAGATTCTCATCCTGAATCTAGTGTGTTGCAAAGGTGCGTTTCTGCATTACGACAAATAGGCTGCTGATGAGGATGGATCTGTATTGCCAAGGAGCGGCTCACCTGTGCCCAGGAAGAGCACCTCATAGCTTCCATCCGCAGCGGTCACCTGGTCCACTGTGATGGTAGTAAACTCGTAGTCCACATTGGTTCGCACCACCAGGGGGCGCTTATGTACTGGATAGACGGCATTGTACATGGCAGGATGGTTCCGCATGAAATTGATGACTTCGTCGGGATAATCCTTGGTGGACTTCATGTTGGGGGTGAAAGTACCCCCAGGGCACTGTGGGTATAAAAATATGAGCTTTAACTGTTGTAAGCATAGATACAGTGTAACCTGAACTTCAACCATTATAACTTCAGGACACCATGCATTGAAAATAAAGGTTTTTATATAATATAATATATATTAAAAATGGAAATAAATCCATATAGAGATGCCTTGAAGATGCAGCTAATTACAGTAACTAATAGCATGCAGAGAGAGAAGTGGTAGACGGTGAAATGCAGCTGTAGGAAACTGATCCTGTCGGCTGGCCTTGTCACCAGGCGAGATCTCACCGTTCCAGGTCTTGGATAAGGTATCTTCCCAGTGTAGGCCACCCACTGGTAGTTGGGCCCTTCCTTGTGAGCGAAAGGCCCGTTGAAGACCATACGGATGTCAGCCATGGAGTAGACACACACTGCTGATCCCTTGAACACAGATCTGTGAGGTCAAGAGGAGACACTAGGTCAAAGTATGCGAGTGTGTGTGTGTATTGTTACCATGACTACTTCAACAAAGTCAGTGATAACATACAGCAAAAGAGGCACAAATTTTGACATTGTCGGTGGTAACTAATTCCCACCCCCGGACGGTGAACTGAATGGGAACAGAAGGTTTTTGGACCCTGCCAACAAATCCAGGTTTATACTTTACTGGCAGTTCACAGGTCAAGGTTCCCATCAACCTCGGCCTGGAGAATGACTGGAACACACAAGTGCTCAGGAGCTCAAGTGTTCATTCACGCATCTCCACTTTTTCATTTTATTTGTTATCGCCAGCTGCACGGCGCCCTTCAATGCTTTCATGGTTTCCGGCTGATTGACGGTTTACCGCTGCATTTAACTGTTGTGTGGTATGAGAAGCTTCCCAATGGGACACCAAATCATCACTTTATGGGATTGTGTCTCATTTGTGTTGGGCCACACTGGCTCAGTTTCTCTGCAATTGTGTTCTTAAGAATTTCTCAAGGAACTTGAAGGCTTTCTTTGGGGAGTGGAAGGACAGGAAACAAGAGTGTGTTGGTGTTTCTCCTTGTGTTCACTGGAGTGCCCTGAGTCTACGCACCCTGAGACAGAGAACACCCCGTAGATGACTGGGTTCTTCGTATCCTGCGTCTGCTGTATGTACACGTCCCCTGGAAGACAGGAAATTACATGTTAGTGTGACTCTGTCCCAAAACAGTACATTCCAGCCATGCACTTCATGGGATAATGTTTGCAGATGCTGTTGTGGCATATGGCCTTCTGTAGAATGGATGACATCTCCATATGAATTAAGTGAGGAGGGATTCAGCTCGGTCTTCCCAAAATGACCACCCTGGAGGCCAAAATTAGGAATGGAGCCCAAAAAGAGGAATTACAGGTGGAACTCGCTTCAGCAATCTCTGCCACATCTCATTCTGGGATCCTTGCACTCATTCCCAACAGCTACACTGTCTGTCCATCTGTCTGTCTTATCTCGGTTACAGGTGACATTTTACAATAGAGAGGTTCGACATACTACAGTGTTTGCTTCAGTTCGGGCTCATGTACATTGAAATCCTGCTGGCGTTGCAGCATCTGGCCCATCATATTCCCCAGCATCTGGGAATTTGGCTCAGAATAAATGGGTGACAAACTGCCACATTCCACAGGAAATGGTTTCAGAGCTGTGGGATGGAGGCCTGGGTGGCCTGAAAGGGAGAGAGGACCCCGTAACACGGGCACCGTGCCGCAGCCCCTCTGTGGGAATGCTGGGCCGATTCGCATGGCACGAACGGAGCTTCATGGGAATTCCAAGATTCCCAGGCCCAGTCGGATAGGAGCATGGAAAGGAAAAGGAGACACAGATCAATCAGTCTACAGAGAGCAGAGAACTGTGGCTGACTGAATGAGGAAAGAGTGGAATGCTGATGGCAGGGACCAGAGACAGGAAACAAAACCATCTTCAGGCCACACAATAATGCTCCAATCTTATACTAACAGCAGGCTAATATATCCAGCTAATCAGGAAGTAAACTATTGAATTCCCCCCATCTCTCTGCACAGTAGACAGTACCCAGATTCAAACACGCAGTGCAAGTGCAGAAGTCTTAAAAACCTGTCCTTAAGGGCTACTCAGCCATTCCATGTATATTATATTAAATTCCACCACCAGATGACTTAACCTAATTAGTTAAAAAAAAAAGTCAACAAGATATTGATTAGCTATATGAGATGTGCTAGTGGTCAAGTCAAAAAATACATGGTTGTATGGACGGTTGCTGGAAATAATTGGGTGATTTTAGCAGAGGGTTTGAAATGGCTAAGCTAACACACTTTTGCAGGCATAATAGCATAGTTTTACACCAATATAAAGATCATTTAAACATCATTTTCACACAGTACTGTTCATACAAAAAAATCTGTTGTGACTTAATTACTGGGGAATCATGTGGGTCCTGAGGCTAAACCAGTTTAAAACCACTGTTCCAGTCTTTGATTGTATTTGTGGGGATGAGCATGCATGTGTCCTGTCATGGTCTGGCATTAAATCCAGGGAGTAGCCCAGCTTTGTACTCCGTGCTGCCCGGCACAGCCTCCAGAGGCTTCCCATAACCCTGAGCAGGATAAGCTGTTAGATAATAGTAAGCCTGAACAGTCAATCAACAAGGAGGACGTTAAATTACTGGAGCTGAGGGAATGGGGAAAATCTAGCAGCCAACATTATGGTTTCAAAAATAAAAAGGCAGTCTGTGCTTTAGCGTCCCAGATGTGCTATTGTGATTAAACACTCATTTCATTCCTCTAGCGGGGATGTGACAGGTGAGGAGAACAAGCTGGATGGTGGATTTGCTTTCAGCAGTCAGCAGGTGGCAAGAAAACTTAGAACAGGCAGTTAGAGAGGCAGATGGAAATCACTCAAAGGATGCAGGGAAGATGTTGCATCATGTTCTCTGCTTTGGGCCCTTCTTTCGGATGTTTGACAGACAGACACACACCCACCCGTCATGGAAAACTGACAGCAGGCCCTGTGGGAAATGTGCTTAGATAGATTACTCATGACTCAGGTCCATTTTCAATCATTCATGCTGCAAGTTAAAATATAGAGAAAGGGAGAAAATTTACACATTTCATTAGTAGTAAGGCTAAAAAGTCACCCCCTACCAGAGCCACTGTCACATCTGCCATCTGAGTGTATCCCCCTCTAAGAGGCTTCCTGCTTGTGAGCTTGTTTTCACAGCAAATAATCAATAACAGAAGGGGAGGCATAATGCATGTCTTTCCAATACCAGACCGAGCCCCCCGTGACAAGGGGCCCACTCCATGATACAGGCCTGCTCACAGGCCTGCTCACAAGAGGGAGAGAGACACCCCTTAGTGTGCACACCACCTCGATACAGGCCTGCTCACAAGGGGGAGAGAGACACCCCTTAGTGTGCACACCACCATAATAGAGGCCCAAAGTTAATCAAGCCTAACAGTAATTAAAAACACATCTACCTGGCAAGTGAAGGAATGACAGGACTTTCGTTCTCCCTCCCCTGGCTTTGCAAAGCAGCAAAAACACTCATTTCTATGGATGTATTTCATCTGGAAGTTCGCCTTTTCTCCAGCCCCCCCCAGCCAGCTCCTGCTGTGCCTGCACAGGCATGGGGCCCCCGAAGGCAGCCTCGCCCAGCCAGCTTTCCTGGCAAGAGCAGTGTTCCTCCAAGCTGCCCCCCAGGTGAGGCTGCGTGGGGACTGCTTCATGGGCCCATGTGCTTTTCCAGCCAGCCCAGGGCTTAGCCAAAAGCCTTCATTGTTTTTTTTGGTTTATTCTTTTTTTTCTAGGAACTGCAGCCCCCCCCCGATACATGCAATAATCCATGGACACAAACTCCCTTTTGTTTCACTCTACAATTAAGTCCAAATTATTAAAGAACCCCAATAAGTTTGTCATTTTCCATCTATAAAAACTTGAAAATGAAATGAAGGTCTTTTTGCTTTGTGTTTTCTCAAAGAGTGTCTTCCTGCAAACATCTCTGGCAATAAATCCAGTAAGAGCTGGAACTGGTGCCTTGATGGACCAGAGGGTATGGTCCGACCGGCTGCTAGAGCTGTGGGGGCCCGGCCGATCTCCAGTGGCATTTCAGAACCCGTGCTGACCTCAGATTTACAGCTGCACCAGCTGGGCTGCGGCCCCGGTGTGGTGGCAGCTCGCGACCCCCCCCGAGTATGGAGCACCCACAGAGAGGGCGGCAAATAAAGACTCCTGTGCTGTTTAACAATGAGGCCAGAGCATCTGCTTTAAAATATCTGTGCGCCTATTAAAAGTGCCAACTGAAGGAAACCAGAGCTGAGGCAGCCCTGCAGTGGGATTTAAGGTGACACTGTTGGATATTATGGAGAGACGACCCCCCACCCCTGACCACATTGGACCCGATCCTGGATCAGGTGCTAAAGAGGCTCAATCTAACAGCCAGGAGTTACCATGAACATAGCTGCTGCTTGCGGAGATGCATGAGGAGCTCGATCAATCATCTTCTGGTTTGGAGAGACCTTTTTCTTAGGGAAGAGTTAGCAGTAACAGCTTGAACGCTCTGAACGCTTGTTCTCCAACCTCATGTGCTTCCCAAAGCCTTGGTGTCCAACACGATGGGAATGTAGCAGAATCCCAATTTGGGACAGATGATGTCATAAGACATGGCAGACAGATGGACACGATGGCACTTTGCATGATGTCACTCTTTCCCGTCATGTATGCTGAAACACCAGCTTAACAGACCCCACCACAAGAGAGACATTTCCATTGAAAAACCAAACACATTTTGTAATATAGGAACCAGTCATACTGCTCAAATCCACCTACTGCACCCTCCTTTCATCCAGCATCAGTAAACACATGCAAAGTGCCACCCATGATGCCTGAAAGGGCTCGTAACTCCAAGCTGTAACACCTTCTGTGTGACAGAGCAGCTGCTGGGGTTTTCGGGAATTGTGTAATTCCCACTCCCACCAAACGAATTGGAGATATTATGTGCACCAGCTGACAAATTACAGCATTGGAACATTGTACAATAAAACTTTTCACTGGGTCAGGTCCACACAGATCCCCTCATCACTCTCCTCTCACTCTTCCCTGACCATCACTGTCCTCTCACTCTGCCCTGGCCATCACTGTCCTCTCACTCTTCCCTGGCCATCACTGTCCTCTCACTCTTCCCTGGCCATCACTGTCCTCTCACTCTTCCCTGGCCATCACTGTCCTCT
>JAODJW010000127.1:27862231-27872888 GCA_026777045.1 Hyperopisus bebe | reverse complement strand
GGGCATTAATTGAGGACTGAGCTCTCTTCCCTTTCCCATTCCCTACATCCCTTACCTCCAATTCGCCATGGAGGCTATTGCGGGGGGGAGGGGGGGGGCAATAATGTGGGCAAGCAGTTTGCATGAGGTGGCAAGAAGAGCTGCAGGATCCCGCCAGATGAACAAAGCCCCATTACACTGGGAACGCATTAACCCCCATGATCACGGTACTGCGGTGCTCCTTTTTTGGGTATTATGCCACTTTGGGATGAGTGTTAATTGCATAAGTGTATAATTTAACCAGCTGGTATTTTGCACTACTCAAGGAATGTGACCCACTATAATCTCTGTCTCCATTCTCTCCATCTACAAAAACACAGAATAAATCTCACATGGGAAAAAGGGGAGCACAGTCCGTCATTAACAAATTCCACCAAAACATTTTACCAGTCAGATAAAAAAAAGCATCATACAAAAGGGATAAAAGCAGGGGGACGCTGCACAGGGACATGGGGATACATCATCAGCCTCCCCCCCCACCCCAGGAAAATTTTATCGGGAGCAGTGGACCTTGGCTTTGTGTCGCAGATGGAATTTGGACCTTGGGGAAAAATAGTTGAGAGTTCCTGGTCTAGAAGGCTGTGAAGATAATCTACTGGGCTGGGAAACTGGGAGAATCCAATGAAATGGACAGAGTTGCACCATGCATCCCAATCCCAAGAGCTTCCATGGCTCTGTCAGCTTCACTGAAGCTGGTTATGGCCCGAATGATGAGCAGACAGATACTCACTGATCAAGGCAGAGACGCTGTTGAGTTTGGGGTCGTAAGAGCACTTCCCTTTCCCAGAATCCAGTTTGTCAGCCTCCAGCTGGAATATGTATTCCTGGAAAGCATAAAATAGCTCTCATTAACAATTCCATTATCCGCATTAAGCCATATATATATATTGATTCCCTTTTGCAAAGTTGCATTAAGTAGTGTTTGGGCTTTGATTGGATCTCCGGAGTCAAACCCTTAAAATACCGAGAGTTAGTCGTAGATCAGATTGTGCTGCACCCAGGCCATCCACGTGCTGGAGAAACCTGCGATCCAGCAGAGTGCAGCTGGATGCCTGACACTCCCACACTGGGCAGGCCTCTCGACAAGGGGCGAGCAGCAAGCCCTCTCCATGAACTGACAGCTGTTCTAACCCCCGAGCGTCTAGTAGCCTGAGAGCCGGAAGCCGCAGTAGCATGACAGACAGAGATACAGAGGGAGAGCGAGGTGTTCTCATTTTTGTCCAATCATTCTTATTCTTTTTAGAGGTTCAATTCTCAGTCTCAACTAAATCACCAAAAATCAAAATCAGTCAATGTGTGCTGGTGATGGAACATTGAGAACAATATACAAGCCCCATGGCACCTTAGATGTCAGAAGATATCTATGTAGTCAGAAGACATGTGGTTAGAAGATGGCAGTTTATGTTTGTAACAAGGAATGAGCTTCATAAGAATAAATAGGATACGGAGATGTTTTAAGTATGATGTGGTCTTCTTAGTCTATATGCAATCAACTTGAGCATGTCTTTTTAGTCTTCCTAGGATGCAGAACCGCTAAGTTGACCAGAAGTGGACCTGAAATTTTTAATTGTGATGCCTTGGTTGAGGTTCCACTCACCGGTGGACTGGGTAAATGGCAACAGAGCTTCTTGGCCACAGTGGCACCAAAGCTGAGACTCACTAAGGTCTCCATTCCAGATACAAGTAACACATGCTTCCTTTTGTTACCACGGTTACCGCTCTTGCACCTCAACTAATTAACACTGACAAACTCGGACGAATTCAGATTCCGTGCAGACGTTCAGACTCTGAAATCAAGTTTCACATGCCATAGATCACCCCACAAAACCTTAATTAAAACTGATGATGACAAAGATATTTAGGTTCAAGGAATTAAACTGAATGCCAAGAGAAAGATGAAATTTGGACAACGCAGAACAGCAAGGACTCTTGTTTTGCTGAAGAGATGAAATGAGATACTTGTCAAAGAGAGAGTTCAACCCTCCCCAAGGTGTATCAACACAAAACACATGGAGGAAAACGCAGGCAGCCCAGGAGAGAGTAGGTGTCTGAGCTGTGACCCACAGTATGACGCCACCACTGGGTGAACACATGAAATGACACCACAGAGTAAATAGATTTATTCTGGTTTCTGTTCTTCCCACAGAGACAGGCAGTCACGGGTTCTATGCTCCGAAATACATCAGTTTTATTATCATATCCTGCTGTCCACCTTGTTAAAATATCAAATACTCCACTTAATATGTAAAACAGACAGAAAATGATGACGTCCGCCAAGTCCCTTCTCGCTGCGTCAGCTGGATAACTTCTCCACTTTCCTAATTTTTTTGAACTTCAAACTTGCTGCAATATTTAAACATAAAATGCATGAAAAGGGTGACTGAAACACTGAAGGTTCATCTGCTTTCATTCAATGAAACAGAAATCAGGCGTACACCGCATACTTCTGCAAGGATTATATGGATGTACGTTTTACAAGGTTTGTTTGAGCATGAATATTTACTCTCAGCGACCCTCTCATCTGCCCTCTAATGCAAACGGCCTGCTCCTCCAACAGCAAATCATGCGGCTGTAACTGAATACATACAGCACACAGACAGGGTCAAGAGGGTCACTTACTGTTAGACTGAGATTCAGAGTGGCTAAGACCCCTGACCTAAGCGATTCTGAAAGTGGTGTCATGTGGTGCCAGACGTGGTTGTTCCAGCATCTCAGAAACAGCTACCCTTCGGGATTTTCATGCACTACAGTGTCTACAGCTTACACAAAATGGTGCAATGAATGGCAAAAACAAAAACATCCGGTCAGGGGCATTGTCATATCTGAAAACACCTCGTTTAATGAGAGAGGTTAGAGAATGGCTAGGTTCTAAGCTAACAGAACAGCCACAAGCCCTTAATACTCTTAATTAAAGAGGCATCCAATCTGGAACGGGACAGGCGTATCTAGTAAAGTGCTCAGCAAAGTAGAAAATTCAGGTCCAGAAAGTACAAATCCAGACCAATATTTTGTTTCAACTCAGCTGAGTATAAAGAGTCAAAGGGTAGTCAACTGGTTGGTTGAAAAAAAATCTTGGTCTGGATTTTAGGACCTGAACTTTCCACCTCTGGCGGCCAATCAGTGCATTTTGCGGTTGATAATATTGTCAGGGGGTATCCACATCCTTCAAAAATGACTTGCCTACAGTTTATCTGCTAAAACTGTTGCCTATTGGGTATATTATTAGTTATAAAAATTAATGCCTATCTTATTTAAATAGCTGCATACTAAGAGAGACAAAATACAAACTGTTTTGTAGTTAACTTTCATCTCATAAGTGGAGCAGAAATAAAACTGCTTGTTTAGTTCCCCATGTGTCCCCTTCTGACTCCCAGCTGCCGAGCACCGGCTGAAAGCCCCTCTCACCTGCAGGCCCATTGGCTGGGTGGTAGCGCTGAAGTCGGCGGCGCGACTTGCCCTTCCACTGGTTTGGGGCATCTGCAGGTGCATGGCGGTCTGCAAGAGAAGGATGACACGTGCTGGGGGTCAGGACCTCCTCCGGCAAGCCGTCAGCGGTGTGAAGGCTCTCCCTGCAGGAAGGCCGATCGGGGAGGCAAGAACAGCGACGGGGCGACACGGACGATATACTGTGTAAAATACCCATGAGTCTGTGCTGCTACAAGCGCCGGGTAGCCGAGTGTTCATTACCGACACTTAATTTAGCTCTGTCACTGCCAACAAGCTGTGAATCACTGTAACAGGGTGTAGTATCGATGTACAAGAGGCAAGCATGTTCCAGTGTGGAGTCTACACTGGGTCATCGGAGTATCACATGAGACGACTGAGTCTGGTATGTGTTTGTATGTGTGTCTGCACACGCAGCAGAGAAGTGTTGAAACCTCTGGCAGCTTGCAGCGGTCCAGCTTATGCACCGGTGGACTCAGCTTCCTGTCTGGAAGAGGACGGCATTGGAGGTATATGATTTCAGATTGCCACGGCTCCACTCCAGCTGCAGGATGTCTGTGCTATCCATTCAGCGCGGGGGAAGACTGTCAGCCCGTAATGAGAGCCTGGAGGTGCACCGTGATGCACAACAGGGGCAGGTGCTGCACAGAATAGACCGGCCTTCACAGACTTTTTGCTGGACTTAATAATTGATATCGGGGCCGTAATGAGCATGGGAACACACTGACATACTGGAATATACTGGAAACAGATAAATGCTTTTTTTCAGGATACTGGGGAATCAACAGTGGACTAATGAGATGGCAGCTGGAGGAGGTCCAAAGGTACTGGCAGGGATGCACGTGTGACCGTTTGTGTGCGTTTGTGTGTGTGTGTGTGTGTGTGTGTGTGTGTGTCCACAATGTTATAAGAACTTGACATTGTGGGGACCACCTTCATTTTAGAAAAATCTGTGCAATCAAAACACTAAAAATGGCAAAGGTCTTGTATTTTGTTTGGTCACTTATGAGACGCCGTCAAACCACCTGGATTTTTTTCCTGGAACCAGGGACTTTTGTTGTCTTCACACTACAGGAACTCGGCCTGACTGTATTTCCTCATAGGCAGTTCCTGAACCCTTTTTTCATACCTACTCCAGACTTGATACTTTTTGTTAGAACACAAGCTACTGGGGAGGTGTTTACAGCGATAAACTTGCTGACTTGGTTGACCACAAGCACCGCTGCTAACTTGGAAGTTATGTGGAAGTGGAGGAAAATATTATAGCAGATGGAATTTCTTTTTACACTCCAATTATATTTGATGCATCAATATTTTTTTGCTTGCGTGTTCATATTTCTGCTGAAAATTCAATCGCTAACCAATGTACTTTTGTCTAATATCGCTGATGCCGGCAGTGAATCTTGCTAGCGCTTATTAGTGGGATAAAGTTACATCATTTTTATTGCGTGGAGAAAGAAAGATTGATCTACTGACCAGGTTTAATGAGAATCATGAACATGTCTCGGGTGATACAACTAAAATATAAATAAAGGGCTATGTCCCATTTTGATTGTGACCGATGCCCACAATAACTAACAAACAACTAACAATATGACTAATTTATCTTCCATTGTTTTGGTGTGGCAGTGTAGTTTTGTAGGAAATATGTGAAGTTTAACCTACAAACTTTTTGTGTCTTCTATGCTTAATTATCAAGAAGCTCCCAGATCCTGTTGTGTGGTATGAAAGCAACACACTAAAGTGGCCAGGAGCTACAAAAGTTCCAGGTTGAGAGCCAAGGGTCTTATAAACCTGGACCAGGTTCTGTAACTTCAGTGTGAAAGCACATATGGTTAAGGTTAGGCCTGGGTTTTGATGGGATTAGAGTTTTTCCCCACAGAAATGAATGGATGGTCCCCACAAAGATATGAATACAAGTGTGTGTGTCTCTGTGTGGCAGGGGGCCCGAAGATTAATAAGCATTGAGGGCTGGGTTTGGTTGCATTAAGCTCCCTGCCCAGTAGGGGGTACTCTGACACTGTGCCCTAGGGGAGTTCACAATATCCATACTTAGTGGCATTATTATTGTTCTTGCTGTTGTTCCTGTTTTTGTCCTTGTTAGAAGGTATATGAATGGTAGGCAGAGAATTCCCTTATGTTCATTAATCCTCAGTGCAAAGAGGGTACTGAACTGACCCAGAAACTCTGTAAAACTTAGAAAAGAGCAGAGAGGCGGCCGGTGCTCAGATGATATGGGAGACCTGTAGTCGGGGCTCACCTGAGGCTTGTGTCCTCGACTGACATAAGTGCAAACAGGATTGTAGGCTCCAGTACCACACACATAGAGGTGGGTGCGATTCCAGGGCTCAATCAGACGTATGAAGTTGCCACATTCCCCCTGCGAACAAGTTAAAAAGCCGAATATCAGACGCTCCTGTAAGGGAGCCTGTTTGCAAGAAATACAGAATTATATTCATGCAACATAAAATACCTGCTTGCAGTACAAGTGAGATGGCCACACACACACACAGCATTGCCCCCATCCAACCTAACGGTGTCATCTTGGATCCTTCTGCCTTTGCTTCATAATATAATCCCCCCTTTTAAAAAGGGGGGCTTCTTTGCTATCCCACAGAAAATGGGCATCCAGAAACAAGCATTGAAGTGACTGAACAGAAATGAGACACCCTAAGGAGTCTTTTATGATAATGTTAGATCAGAATTAGCAAACTCTGAAACACTGAAATGTTAAAAACGAGACACCTCCTTTCAACACAGCAATATCCATAATCACAAGACTGATGACACCTGTTAAACAGGCATATATATACATTCATTATTACACTTCAGCCCATTTCCCATCATAATTAACGGCAGATCTTCTAGTAAAAAGCCCAGGGTGGAACATATGGGACCATTTTCTTTAAAGCGCCAGTGTTAGCTGGTGATGTCTGGCTAAAGAAATGTGACTCACGTCCCATGCATGTCTTTTAAATGTAGACACCGAGCGAATGGGCTTTGCAGCCTTCAGTTGACATGTACGTAAATCCGCTTCAGCTACGTATCCTTCCAAAGTGACTGTCAAGGTGCTAAGAGTAAATGAAACCAATGAAAACATGGGTCTGTAAGGCTAGGAACAAACCCCAGTTTAATTTAACCCCCCCCCCCCCCATGCTAACACACATCGCCTCTATTGATAAGCATTCTTTTCTGTATGAAATGCTAATTTGTGGTTTATCATAAATCCCCGAGGAGCCTGGGAAGTTGTCATGGTTACCACAACCACTGGATTAACCTTTCAGCTGCTTTGGCCTCACCAAGCAAAAGACCGACCCCCCCAGCAACGGATGTACGGTATCGTCCAATCAGCACGGCTAGCCGTCAGTGCTATACCTGCCTAGCAAAAGTGAAAAGCTTAGAACAACCATGCAGAACTGCACCCCTCCAATGAGCCAAGCCACGTCTTGCACCAATCCCCCCACACACCTTTGCCTGAAGCCCCCCAAATGAGACTCATAGTGTAACCCACACCAGTTCCATTGCATTTTCACACCGAGGGCAGCCAATGAGTCTTTGTGTTGCATTTTCTATCCCGAAGATTACGCGTTTCACCTTTCCGTGCCTTTTCTGCGTGTGGCCGGCTCCCCACTGAGACACGGGTTTTCCCAGAGCACTGTCATTGCTATACGGATCAGGTTTTTAATGGGCGTCTCGGGGTATTTGGCTACCGCACGGCGTTCCTGCCTCCCGGTGGCACTGAGGCAGGCTGACACGTCACCTTGGCCTGCTCCGCGCTGATTATCCTCGGTGATGGGGCTGTGAAAGTCTCGCTAACACGGAGCCCGGTCCAAGATAGCCTCTAAGTCAGCGACACAGCTGAGAGGGCCCTGGCAAGGCCTTCCCTTTCTCCGCTATAATGGCCACACAGATTTGTGTAAATCCATTACGAAGACTGCAGAGAGTGCTGGAGGCGGCGATAATGGGTGTAGAAGGACAGATCTCCAGTTTGTCTGCCGCTTTATCCGGACAGCAAGAAGCCAGGCCCCCCTTCAAGGGCCCATTTTAATCCCTTTCTATGCTGTGTCACCATCTTTGCGAGGGGGTCCCCCATGTCCTTCCTGTTTATTTTTCGGCCACAAAAAGCCCCTCCTCACGGTTCCCCTTGTAGGGGGTCATTCAAACATATTGCGCTGGCAAGCATCGCACGCTCCGCAAAGCCAGAATGCCAAAATGTGTGTGTGTGTGTGTCAGAGTGTAGGCACGTGTGTGTGTCTCAGGGTATGTGTGTGTGTGTGTGTGTGTGTGTGTGTGTCTGAGGGGGAGGGGGAGGGGGGGCAGTGGGCTGTTGGTCTCTCTCCAAACAAGCCACATGCTCCTAATCACATATTGAGTTGGAAAAAAAAAATTGGAAACATTATACAGCTTCGGGCAAAAAAAAAAGGCCCTCAGTGTTTTAGGTCCATCCCTGGGAAGACATACGGGAATCACATAGGTCTCCATGTTGTCGCCTGGGATCTTCCAACACGAAACCCACTAATCCCAAGGAATAAACATCCAGAAAGAGCACAGGCTGAGGGAAGTACTCACGTTGGTGTCTTTCCCAGACAGAACACACTCTGTCTTCCTCTGCTGGGACACGGGCCAGTGCATCTGAAGGGAAAGAAATGGCATTTTATAGCAATAACATAACTCACCACAGCCTCCAATCCACATCAATTTGTTTTATACTTTTTCGGGCCCACGCGGGGGACTCTGCCCAGATGAGTAGTACTCCCAAATGACCTACTTACGGTGTTTCTCTACAAAATTTGCAGAGTGTGAACGAGCTCCAGTATAAGATAAATATGGGTGCATCCAGATGGCACCTAGACACGGGGTGTGAGTGGCCGAGGGAGGGGATGACCGGAAGGCAGTTTTACAGGGCGGGGGTCTTACAATGAGAGGCTCCTTGTTGATGTCGTGTAGGTCCAGGGACAGGATGAAGTCCTTGCTGCCCACGTACATGCGGTCGTGGTCCTCGTCCATGCGCAGGATGCGGTAGTCGGTGCTGTTGAGCAGGTAGGTGAAGTGCTGGGCCGACCCTGTGGCCCTCAGGTCTGGTGGGGGCAGGGAGAGGAAGAGCCTTATTAGGAGACGCATACAAAACACACGTATCCTGCTGACTGCCATGGCCGTTCCGGAGGTTAGAGAGTCCTAAGGTGAGTATTTTTCCCCTAAAGACCCGTAGACATTTTTATTTTTTTAATCTCTGCGGAATAGGCTGAGAAAACAAACAAGGTGGCATTTGTAAGCACGAAGGTCAAACTGGGAGCAGCAGGAAACAGTGTTCATGGTTTGGTAAATATACACAGACAAACCAAACCTCAACACGTGCTTATGGGCCACGGCATGACCACAGTGTTCTGCCGCAGGACCTCCGACCATCAACACTTCACAGGCCACTGCCCCCCCACATAAACACCACCCGCCCCCCACTCTGGTTAGCCACTGTCAAATCATATAATCTGTCCCTTCTTGCCCATAGCTTTTTTAAGCCTCTCGTAACCTCAGACCATTTTTAGGGGGGTTTTTTTGGTTTTCCTCACACACTGTAATTATGACCATTCTTAGGGCCGTCTCACCTCTAAAAATTTGGACAGAAGTGTCCAAATTATCCCTTCCTCTGTCGGTCTGGTGTACAACACAGGGGGTACTTGGCACAAAATTGTTTACATGAAAGCAGATGAAAGCCAAAATAACCATTATAAAGTCATAAAGTTAATGTGACCCCCCCCACACACCCACGATGTTACTATGCTGCAAGGACCACATCTTGAACCTACAACCAACCAGTGTTTGGAGTACATTGGAGGGGTGGGGGTCATTCACAGGCCATCAGGATAATCATAAACGGTCGTCTGTTTTTGAGCCAAAGTCAAAGCACTACAAATATAAATGTTGTCATTCGCTTAAGCTAAAAAAAAGATCAGCTGCTGCTCTGAGGCTGCATATTTAAGCTATTCACCTAATAAGGGGGTATAATGTTACCGCTTCCACAAATACAGTTAATAATAAAATGTGCAATGTACCTTTCAAAAAGCCATGAATTCCTGACTAAACCTCTGTGACTCCTCTCTCCGGTTTATCGTCACGCCTTTCAGGAAGCAGCTAAAATACCTCCGAGCAACATGACCAAATGTCACATATCACAACACGGGGGTTAAAGTCAACTTTGGGGTTTTTGTTGAGTGTCTTTGTTCTGCAGTGAACTCACATGACCAGTTTTTCATACCTACACAGATGCAGGTTAAGTCTGTCTGACACCGGTGGTAACGTGCAGCACGGTGTGTATGAACAGCTTCTCTGACGAGCCCCAAACCCTCATTCTGACTGACAGCTGGTTGATGTGGACCTTCCCTTCCCATGGGGAACAAGGTCACAATCTCCGCCCGTCAGTGTCCTACAGGATCCACACAAGACAGGCAAAGAGCCCAAAGCAACTGGGCAAGTGGACACCGATTTCTCCATCAAACTGTCCTTCTATTAAGGTGTCATTTGCTCAGTATCCAGTATGGCTACAGGTGCCATTGAGCTAAATGCTTCTATACAGATCTGAAAGATTAACCTCCAGAACTTGCACGTACACATAATCACCAGCAAAATGTACTAATCTGCTGGGAAAATCCCATTAATGTACCGAGAGGCCGCTAAGAGGTAGAGATCTGGTCTTTTTAAGGTGCCACCGAGGGGCCCGACTCCACTGCATCATGGTTTCTTCACAGCCAGGCGACATAAAAGTCCTGGGGCTCCAGAGAAAATAAAAAGCAGGGGGAGCAAAAGCCACGCCAGCTACTGTCTATTATCCTGTGAAGACACAGGGCAGGAGTGCTGGCGTAAAATGGCTCACGCTAAAAGCGAATCCGCGGTTTGTAATGGGAGCCGCGGAATCCAACACCAGGCATCGTCAGGGACACCTGAGGAAACAAGCTGGCCTTCACCCACATGCCAGAACCAGGGCCAAACCAAGGGAACAGAGATTAACGGGAAATGAGGAGGCAACCTGGGGAGGAGCGGGATAAGGGCGGGCAGCAGGGGCGCCGCTAGCAATTTTGGGCCCTACGACAAAATATGAGGTGGGGCCCCCTACCACACCCATTAATTAATAAAGCAGATCTCTGGGGGCCCCAAAAGGGCGTGGGCCCTTAGAATTGTC
>JAODJW010000127.1:27808867-27841693 GCA_026777045.1 Hyperopisus bebe | reverse complement strand
AAAGATGTCCCCAAAAGTAGGGAAATTTCAGGTTTTACTACACTTTGGGGACAGTTTGGTCCTCAAATGTGATCTATACACATACACACAAACACACACACACACACACACACACACACACACACACACACAAAAAATAGAATCTGGAGAATATGCAACCTTGTTCCCTGTTACTACAATTGCATCTTTCTTATCCGAAATAACTTTACATTACAGATCCCAAGAGCCAAAGAAAATTTCTAATGGATTTACCTGGCTTATACAGGATTTACTTCTACGTTTAGGTGCTTTTATCCAAAGGGGGATGTTCAGTTCAGAAGACAGGAGCTGCCAGTCTCTGGAGTGACTGTGGGTTAAGGGCTTTGCTCATGGGCCTAACAGTAAGCTAACCTTTTCACATGGATCATGGTAACCTGGCAGAGAGGAGCTCCCACACGCTGCTTCCTTGCTGGGGAAGGAGGGGGGGGACTCTATCAATCTGATTCACCATCCCTATCCTAGCATGCAATATCAGATTTTTACCAGACTTGTTAGTGTATTTTGTTTGTTTGTAGTTTGCTTGCCTCGAAAAAAGAATAATCGCTATGAATATACCAAAATATTTTTAAAAGCTTTTAATGTGGTTTGACTAGTTCGTGTTTCTTGTTTGTCTCCCGGAAAAAAAGAATCTCACTCCAAATCTGCTAAGATATAAAGCAACAACACACAGCAGCGTGTTCATGGAGGCAGCCATGTTTGTTCAGAGATGTGATAGCTCGAACGGGAGATTGTCAGACGTGATGTCACTCACCTCGGAATTTCAGAGTGCCGAGAGATAATCGAAAGCACCATTAATGAACATCATGAATGGTAAAACAGGCCCACACCCTCCCCCCCTCCCCCCCAAAGCCTCGTCTGCAGGGGTGTGTTGGGGAACAGGAGGGGGGCCTATCATATTAATGCCCTCTGATGAGAGGCCATCTCCTCCCATAACAATTAACACCTACAACCGCCGACACAAAGCTTAGATGGCATTCGCCAATGGACAATGCATCAAAGGAGGGGAGCCATCGCAGGCGACTGCGCTGAGCTCACAGCATCACTTTGTCTCTCTGGATCTTTCCAGAGTCGTTCCCTTTGTGACCCTGGGGTGAGTAGGAGACCTCCTGACAGACCTGCTGAAAAGGTGGATTGCCTGAGCATGACGAATGAATGGGCAACAAAGCAGCTTGGTAAAGAAATGCTGATGCGGCTTCACTAGACATTTTTTTTTCTATTTCTGTGCTAGTTCCTGGCTCATTGGCCCCAACTGGACCTAAAAGGGATCATATATCATATATCTCATCCACATACAATCAGATACATGCATGCATACTGACACACATAGGCTGATCCGTGAAGGAAACGGGCATTGCCTTTTTTTTTGGCAGGAAAAGCGTGGATTTCCAGTCAGGAATGTAGTGCAGTGAAAGAAACTCAATAGAGGCATCCGAGAGCTCATCATTGTAATGTGCTTTTCTTGTATACATTTACCAAAAGCTCTTTGATGGAGATAAATACCATTAAACTTTAGTGAAGTCTTTTGTGTTTACTGGAAAGGTACCAGCACGTTCATGTGAATTTACAAAAACGCTGAAAAGGTTCCTTAATATTGAAGCACTACCTGAAGCTTTTGGGAAACTCGCCCCGTTTTGTAGCGCAAAAAGTTATTTTTGGTAGCTACGACAGCAACGGCAAGACACTCACTAACTATGAAATTAAAAGTAAATTTTAGCCTTAGTGATGCATAATATGTTGGTTAGCATAACGGTATTAGCCAATATTCCATAAAAATCAAGATAACCTGCATCAGTCTGGTGTGTTCATTTCGGCTGATATCACTTTATCAATATTCAAAATTATCAGCATGAGAGGTAAAGACACAGCTACTAAAATAATGGGGATGATTGCATCAGACGATCAGCCATTTTCCATAGTGGAAGACAAAGGATTATGTCAGCTCATTCACTACTTAGAAGAGGTCTCAAAGTACCACCCAGTGACACATTTATAATGAATTATTAAATCTGGCCCGCAGATCGATCTTTCATTGTCTACAGAATAAAAAGCAATTTCATTCCTGGCAAACCCCTCCCCCACCAATCAGGTCACGCTGCCTTTTTGCATTCGTTTGTTTTTTTGTTCAGTACAGTTCAGTAGTTGATCTTTTGACAAATTTACACTGGCTTGTTCTCCCTGTTTAACAACAAAATGTTCCGAAGCTCTACTTTCTTTGCATTCCAATAAGTGTGTAATTAAGTTCCCATGGAAATTTAAAAAGTAAAAAAAAAAAATATATCAAAATAACTGAATAAGTCAATTAATCAAATTGAAATTAAAGATTACTGGTACATTGAATCAGCCCATTAATAATTGTAATCAAATTGAATGCCCTCGCGGCCAGATATTTACACCCCTGGAATACAATACTATGTAAAACAACATGCAATCAACTATTAATGAATGTATATTACATACTCAGATGAGTTTTCAGAGGAGAGATACAGTTTGACACCTTGTCACACGGTTTGCTGGGGGAGGGGGGTTGTTTTCATATACAATTGATCCCTGACCCTCCAGGCATGTCGCCTGCATGTGGCTTTAGCTGTGATGAGCTGATACTTATCTCAGGACGACAGCAGAAAGCCAATCTATCAATCACTTATACAATTCTTGACCTTCTACCTCTCTGCCCAAATAGCCCAAAGCTACCAGATCTTAGGTTTCAGAAGCTCAGTGGATTCACCAAATAGCCCGTTGATGTGTGTTTATGTAACCTGCCCGGTTGTCTTCAGTTTTATGCTGCGGCCCATTGATTATTTAGTCTTGAAAAACACAGGTAAACGATGGGTGAATGAGCGAAAGCTCCCTAGCGTTCAGCCCTCTGAGCATCATCCTGGGGTTACAACACTACAAAATCCAGGGAAAGAACTTCCAGAAGTAGTAACACTGTCTAGTGCATCTGGAAGCATGTGTTTTTATGAAGGTACAATACCATTGTCCTGTGTTTACCTACACTGTAGATCACACACCTCCTATGACATACAAGTACTACAACAAGTACAAACAACTCACCATTTCTAAAGCCATGTGTTTCTTGGGAAAAAAACACAACCTTGTCATGGGTCATTAACCCTAATTAATCATTTCTTCACTGAAGAGCTTAATCTCTCAACCACTGAAGGACCGCCCATGGTCCACTGGCCCTAAAACACCCCTACCAACCACCTCACGGGTCCCAAACTCCCTTACTTTACCCGTCTACGCAGTTGTGTCTACACAGTCTATATAGTTGGCCATTTCCAGGGAAAAGGTGACATTTATCCTATCATTCATCCTTAGTGCTCATTATCCTACCTAACCAATCAAATACTGAGATAGCATGACAGCCAACAGCAGCCCCCACAGCGCTGGGGTTGGGTGTTCTCACATTTGGCCACATTCCACAAACTCGCTCCCCCCACCATCAGCCTCCAAGACTACTCGACCTTGGATTTGTCCCGCAGGGATATGTGACAGGGCGTGGTGCACAGGCACAGGCGTAAATCAAAGCAGGCAATACTACACCCTGGACCCCCTTTAGATGGGTGGAGTCCTCAACGCCCCAACCCCCAATACGCAACCCACAGTTATGCCCTTTCACACAGACATCAAGAACCAACGTATCTTCGACTGTGAAACTCCACCAGTGACTGGATCAGCTTGGTTTGCACAGAGTAATTTTACAAAGTTGTTTTTAATCAAACAACCCTTTTCATTTCCGAGTTGGTGTGGCCTGGATGCTAAAATAGAAATAATGGTCAAGTAAGTATTTCTCCCTAGAAGAACAGCTGGCAGTGTGTTAACAGCTCGAGCCACCTAGCTAATAGGTGATGACCAAACTTAATCAGCCCAGGGCTTTAAAACACAAACTGGGAACAATGGTTTAAAAAAAATGACCACACACATTCATAGTTTAGAGTGTCTCATTCCTTCTTTGAAATGATGACAGAAAGCACACATACTATAGAATGACAGTGGTAAACAAAGAGTGTAAAACCCCATGAAATCTTTGACCTCCTATATCCAATATCTGACAATGGCAATCTGGAGAATTGGCAAAACCTTTCCAGATGTGTTTCCTAAGGTCCTTCGATACGTCTTTAGATCACGTATGGTGCATCATACTGCACTGAACAGGTAGCACCAAGATAGATAACTACATTCATATATACAAATATACATAAACATGCACACACAAACTGGAGCTTTGTTAGATGATGAAAAAGAATTTTGGATATTCTAAGCAGCTAAATGCAGTCTATTGTAACACCGTAAAGTCTCCAGTGAGTGTGTAATACCAGAAACAGCCCACATAACACCAGGCTGAAGGAGCCAAAAGAAGAGGAATATAGAATGAGAGGAAAGGCGGAATGCAACAAAAGAATAAAAAATTAACAAACCAATTACTGAGAATACCTTAACCAATCTGATGTTATTCCCAACTCTTGGTACCCCAAGCCTCAGCGACCTCACGCATACTATCCAAATCCCTGTGCGCCCCATGTCACACCAGATCCAGCTAATCTGTTAGCTGATCTGACCGGGCTTCACCTCAGGAGCGAGCGAACAGCCTGACATAAAGACCAGATTGAATCAAAGCCGCTACTGCATTTATATGGATGAGATACTGGTTCTACTTCTCCTTAATTCTCCTATGAAAGACACTATTATGCGATTAAATGCTAATCTATCTAACAAACTTTAATAGGTTAGAATCTAACACAAGAGAACAACCATGAGCCTGCTATTCATTTTTTTAAACCTCCGTTGTATAAACTGAGTGAAGAAATCATAAATAATAAAACAAAACCTGCTATTTCCTCTTTACATCAGGCCGCTAAAGGAGAACTTGCTTACGTCCATAGTGAACCTGCCAAGTGGAACCACAGGTCCAGTGTTACGGCTGTAAAGCTCTTCTCCTTCTAAACCCTGCAGTTCACCATAGGTTCCTCTGGGCTAGAATTTAACAGAGCTGCATGTTCGAATCCACATCTCATACATGATAGCACTGGGTGGTGTAGCTGAGGAAGAATTTAAAGAAACCAATTCCACCTTCCAGGAGCGTCAATATGACCAAATCATGTGGCACTATATTTAAGGTTCTGCACCTTTAATTACTTGTTTAATAATTCCCACTGGGAAATGGATGCTGGAGAAGATGCAAGTTGTGTTCAACGAAGCTGTGACCAGCTAGAGCAGAAAGGAGAGAAGAGAGTAAAGGCAGAAACACGGAAAAACGGACAATGCGCTCTCAGGCCAGTGACTCAGGGGCGTAAAAATCCCCAAAGCCTATAATTAACATCCCTTCATTTCAACTTTGTACCTCCAGCAGCTATAGAAAAGCCACATGCCAGGGCGCTAACCCCTCAGACCAGTGGGTTCGCTGCACTCAAGAGAGAAGCCGCTGACATGCCCTGGGACGTGGCTCCTAGGACAGGACGAAATCCAGCTTCAGGATGCAGCTGCACAAAGGGAAACCTGAAGCTAGCTTTAGGCCCACTACGAGGCAGCCTCATTTGTTTTTATTCTCGGGAGCGATGACAAGGCGGGCTGCCCAGTCCACACCAGCCACAGCAAAACAGACGTTCAATTTCTGTGGTTAACCACCTCATTACAGCAATACCACATGGCGGTTCGATTATTGGTGCATGGGAGGTGATTTGTTTTATAGCAGGGAAAACCTGAGGTCTGGGGATTAGTAGCATGCCAGAGTTTGTGTGATCATCATCATCATCATTTATTGTTTTTTCTTTTAACCACACACACGTCCTGACTGATTTGTATATGGATTCAAAAATTAGGCACCAGCAACAAATAGTGTCTGGACTTGAAATGATCCCTTAGAATGATAAAGCATGACATATTTCTTGGATTTTATATGCAAATTAAAATCTCATCGCCACACCCTACAGCAATATATGTTCGCTCACAGGAGAGCAATCGATATAAGAGATAAAATTCCATAACATGCCGTGTGAGTTGGTTTGGCCAAGCGAGGTGCAGAGACTGACTGCTGTGTCCTGTGTCTCAGGATGAAGTTGTGTGCCAACAGGGTCCCTGATCATAGGCCTTTGCTAAGAAACGCTTTGCTTTGCTTGCAATACTCATTCAGACATTAATATACCTGCATAATTCATTTCTCCCCACGTATTTGACTTTATGACGACGTCACCTGGCAGACCATCGCTTTGCTTATCCTTTGTATTCCTGAGCCCATAAATCTTTCTAAACTAGTTCATTAAACAATCTGTGCGAATTACGCTACATCCTCTCTAGCAAGTTATTCTCTCTCGCAATTCCTCACTGGAGTTCTATGTGAAACATCTCAGTCACCCAAGGACCGCAGGGTATCTCAGTGCCGTGGCCATCATGCTGAGGCACTGAGCTGCTGCCAGAGGGTCACAACCAAATGTATCTGAAGCCTTCTGGGTGGCTGGGAAAGTAGCTTGCAGGGGGCCCAGTGTGGCTGTACCCGGCTCAGATATAACGTCACTCACTGCCACAAAAGTCGCTCCTTTCTCTAGCCTGACACTTAATATTAACTCCCTCTCTTATCCCAGACAGAGAAAACTTAAACTCTTTATATCCATAAAAATTGTCTAAGTTATTTTAAGTGTAGTCAAGGCATGCTTTTAACCATCATCTGGAAAATACAGTTACCCTAGTAAACCTATGGGTAACTAGGCTAATGTGATTTTGATGACCACAGGTAAGAGAGGGGGCACCAAGATGAGACAAGTGCATCCCAAACTGACGCAGGGAGACAGGGCTTATTGTGAGCCAGCTGCTGCACAGCTGCTGGTTTACTGGACGATCCAGGGAAGCAGGTGGATCATCCAGGGGATCCACTGGTCATTGATCAGGAGCATATGGTTCCATTTTAAGGCCTGCTGCATGCAACGCGCTGAGCTAGCCAAGCAGCCACACTACCCCTTTGGTGCAATAATTAAAGTAAAAAAATGTAAAAAAGTACATTTTGTGTCAATATCCTGTTATGGTTTAAAACTTAAGGTAGTTGCTCAATCTTGGGACAAAATGCTAAATTTACATCATTACTTCTTTTAAAAATCTTAAGTCATTACGGGGATTACAGCGGTTATGTTTCCCCATCAGGGCAGTTAAACATGTGGGGGTCATGACCCTCACACTTTAAATAGGCCTTGATTGGGTAGAAGTAGTGGATTTTGGCCCTGAGACGACAACTGCACAGTCCCATGAGGCCCAAATGAGGACATGAGGTTGTGGCATAGCAGGAAACATCCTGCCCTGTGGCAGAATGACCAACGTTCTACCTGTGAATGCAGCCTCCACCAGCAATTAGCCCAAAGGTGAGGTAATCCCTGTGATCATGGCCTTTTAAAGGGCTTGAGCCACATTCTTTCCGCTTTCAAAGGTTGTGCCTGTTTTTTTTCTCGAAACATGACATTATTTCAAATGTAACTAAACAAGGAGACATTCCTAACAGGATTATTTATATATACTACAACACACACACACACACAAACACACACACACACACACACACACACACACACACACAGGTTGTCATTCCTACCTTTGTGGGGACCCTCCATTCATTTCTATGGGCAAAAGCCTAATGCTAACAATGACAACCTTAACCCCTACTCAGCCCTAACCTTAACCATAATTAACCAAACAAAAAACAAGATTTTTAGCATCTTTAGTTTTTTATTGTAATCACAGATTTTTATAAAAACCATTTCCCAGTTCCCTCAAGGTAAAAAATGTCAGGATTTTATCACATTGTAGAGACATCTGGTCTCCACAATAATACATACAGTACATACGCACACAAACACACATGAATTTATGTACATCAATCCATACGATGAACCACGCTCAAAAGTTTGGGACTCTTTGTGCCACCATGAATCCAATCTGGATCCTTATCTATTTAAAAAAATCCATGAATCCATTAATTATACAACACACTGTACAGAAGACCGTTATCAGAAATCATTCATATCCATATTTCCTCCTTGGATTCAGTATTATCCATCAACTGACGCCAAAGACGCAGGATGATTGGAAAAAGAGAGGTTCTTTTGATATCCATAGCAGGAAGTGCTGCTTAAATGCAATGTGAGGGCTGTGGCTTTCCATAATGTCTCCATGACAGGGAAAACAAACACTGGGAAAGGGAGAACAGGACTCACACCATGGGAAACAATTTGTAGACAGATGTATAGAGGTTAGGGAAAGGGAGCTAATTTATGTAGATATATATGGGATTTCTTGGCTGCACTTGAACACAGTTAAGGATGGGACAGTGTTAAATACCAGGCACTCACACCTGAACAGACAGGCTACATGGTGAGACTGCACTGCAGAGTCACAAAGCTGAAAACTAGCACCAGGCCAATGTGTGGCTCTTCGAGTTAAGCCAGTGATCGGAAGGTTGCTGGTTCAAATCCCTTGCCTGGCTCTGAAAGCTTGACTTGTATGTTGCTTTGGACATACTGTATTGTGTATACCGTGTATCTTGAAAATGTTCAGTTATATCTGAGATGTTCTATTGATGATATTCAGGTATATCAGATGTTCTCTTGACGATACCAAGTCATGCAGCCTGGTCAGAAATCCTAGGCAGGCTTCCCACTGTGGCATCTTATTCAAACACAACAGGCTACGGGCTGCCACAGCAGCAGCTATTTGCTCACTAACAATGTTTACCCGGCTGCTTATCTCAGCCGACAACATTCCACTCTAAGAGGCATTTTGCATAGGCCTCCTGGTAGTCCAGGACCGATGTAAACCCGGACATACAGAAGTTGGCATGTGCATGTAGGAAGCCTAAGGATCTCACTCACAACCACAAATATATTACACACACACTGCATATAACATACACATTATACAGTACCCATCAAAAGTTTGGACACAACCATAGAAAGTTTTATTTGTACCATCCTCTACATCTTAGAATGACAAAGACATTAAAACTATAACATATATGGAATTATGCACTGACCAAAAAATTATATTAAAAAAATTATTTGTTGGGGGGGGGGGCAGCTCAATGGGTTAGGAGTCAGAAGGTTGCTGGTTCAAATCCCGTGGTCAGCAAAGTGATCCCACCTTTGGGCCCTTGAGCAAGGCCCTCAACCCTAATTTCTCCAGGGACTGGCTGACGCTACTTACTCCTCTATGACAGTTTCATGAGGTGGCCTCCTGGGATGCTTTTCCACCCAGCCCGGAAGAGGTTCCACACATATGCTGAGCACTTGGCGTTTTTCCTTCACTCTCTGGTCGGACTCCTCCATAACCATCTCTGATATGTTTAGGTCAGGTGGCCAGGTCATGTGATGAGACACTATCACCTTCCTTTGTAAGCAGCTTGGCATGTCCAAACTTTTGACTGGTACTATATTTACATAAATACAAGTATAGTGGTACCTGTACCCACGGGCGTTTGAGGCCACGAGTAACTTAAGTCACGAGCATTTTTATTTAATAAAATCTCGCTGTACCCACGAGCAATGTTTGGAGCCACGAGCGCTTCCGCGCGCCCGCCCGCCTCGTTATCTCTATATGCGTAAACAATGGGGAACAAGGGAAACTTGCCCATGCGGGTCAGCGGTAACTTTAGTTAAAAAATATCTATGAAACTGACATGCACAATTAAATGGAACGAAAAGATACGATACGATTTCTTTCGATTGCTTCCGCTGGCTCATTATAACAGCTGTTTTGTGTTGCCGCGACATGCCACCAGAGCGGTGCTATGACACGTATGTTTACATCCACTCTTGTAAATGTATGGAATATATATGCTTCCTAAAGGTAAAACAGTCCTTAATGTAAGATATGTACGTACAGATGTGCGTTACAATAAGGGAAATAGGTACGTATCCTTCCTGCATAAGCTAACTGATTCCTGTATCGTAATCAATTTTTCGTAATTTGTGATAGCACTCATAATTTGCCTTTTTCCCTACATTTATTAGTAGCACAATTTACAGTAATATTTAGGCTAGTTTTTCAATGTTTTGTTGTTCGCAAAAAAAATGTTATGCTATGCCGAGCAGCCTAGCCTAGCCTACGGGACTTGGTCTCTTTCGTGTACGGCCATAGCGCAGATATGCCGAAAAATATGATATTCTCAATCAATACTACTTATATTGTCAGTAAGAGCTCAATTATTTTGCCTATAAATGTTTTATATGGGGGTATTTTGGGGCCGGAAAACCAATTAATCCCATTTCCATTATACTTTATGGGAAAATTGTTTGTACCCACGAGAAATTGTACCCATGAGAAACTGTACCCACGAGCTGTGTCTTCAAACCAATTACTCTCGTGGGTACAGGTATCACTGTATGTAAGTATACATTTATGGTGTGCAAGAGATTTGTATGTTTGTAAGATAACAGGTGCTTGGGCTGTATAACTCTGAAGGCTAGAAACCTGAGGAGGAAATCAGTGTGATCCTCTCTGCCTCACACCACACCCACACCTTGGGCAATTTCCCTCTGAAAACGCAGACCAGCAGCATTCCTGCCCAATGTGTCCTACTCCACATGGACACCCTTCCAGGACGAGTCTATTCTCGCTCTCTTTTTACGACTTCCCTTTTGCCAGACTATACCAAAAAAAGTAATTTTTCTCTAAATATAAATGAATGGAGTACTGTATGTGGACAAAATTATTCACCCAACTTTTCTCTTATCAGAGCAAAATCTCTAAAAGAATAGAAACACAACAGTATTGAGAGATCGAACTGTACAGTTTTTTTTAAATCATAGCAACGTCTATTCAGGAAGTTCAGAGACCCGCCAGCCTGCATCTCCCTAGCCAAGGGCGACTCTTTGACTGTTGACCTCTGGCCTTTTTCTCTCAGACTTCTGATTATGATCAGTCCTGTCTCTCTTCATCACCAGGGGTTCTTCCCTGGCACAAACTAAATGGTTAAAATACAAGTCCCAAGGACTTCTAGTCAAAATGCTGGCCCTGGCTCTTGAATCGCTTCCGTGTGTTCCTGTCAAAGTCCTAGTCTTCTTGTTTTTTGCGCAGTTGGGGCAGATAACAGAAGAGGTGAGATAAGCATGATTTAATTACTCAGTCCTACCTCTTATGAGTTAAATGCACAAAGGTTCAGTGAAAAGGGAAAAAATGTGCCAAATAAAAAAAGAGAAATGTCTTTTGTCTCCAGAGTCATTTAGAAGCAATGGAAATAAAGCTTGCTCAGGTTTCAGTCAAATTTAACCATGTGTGCTATAACAGACCAATAAAAATGTCAGGCGACATAGCAATCCCCGATTGTTTTCACACATAACCGCGTGAATCATGTTTTCGTTATGATATTGCACTTAAATGGTGCCAGTTTCTGAAATCAGTGGTCTGGTCTGAAGAAGTAACTGTCGTTTGAAAAAATACCAAGGAACCATTTAGTAGGCTTTATATTTAAAATACTGCAAAATGATGGCATTGTAAACCATATAACCAGACACTTAAACTTTAACCAAGGAACTTGCCTCGTAGAGATTCCCACTGTGATGGAAATATTTCAAAAAGGTAGATCTTTCATATATTAGCTTATATTAGGTTTGGCACGAAGGGCTCTTTCAACAGCATTGCACCATGCACGTTTATTGAGACCATGGGTCTGGTAATTTACTTAGTTTAATGTGCTTTACCAAAGACAGGAAGCTACTACATAAGGGCCAGAGGAAGGTCCATTACAGGGGATATGTCTGTAACTGTTAACAGCAGCTCCTGGTTTCAGGGGTCAGGGTCTGACCTCAGTATGGAGCAGCAGCACACGCTGACTAGGCAGCATGGCTGAACTCAGTCACCCGCCGTTTTATGGGATATTACCATCCTGTTTCTCATTAGTGTTTATGAGCAACGCTTCCATTAGTGCATGGATTCTCAAATCACCACGGCCTTCATTATTTTAATCATTCGGCTGCTTAGCTGACAGATTTAACCAAAGGGACAGTTTTGCCCATTTGTAGGACTGCATGCATGTGTCTGGCTTAGCTTAGTAGGCCAGTCTTCACGTTCCAGGTTTACTCCATGTTCGTTGTTGCTACTTGCTGTGTCAGAGACATAAACAGGCAGCGCTCAAGCTATAAGTGCTGAACTGGATAAAGATGTTTAATACCCCAACATCTCTCATATGTTTAATAGGGGTCCAGCAGGGGAGCAGGAAGGTAGTGAAAATTGATTTCCAGTATGATGCCTAATATTGGACAAATTAGCCCCAAAGCCAGGGTTAGTCTAGCTTGAAGATCTCTACTGAAAACACGTCAAAAAAAATATTAAAACTGAATCAAATATAAATGTGTGTGTGGTGCAGGGGAGTATGAGGGCAGTGCCAGCGCCACTAAAATCTACTGTTAAACACCCAAAATGAGAACAGCTTTCAAAAAAATGCCCAAATTAGTCCTGTCACAGACGATTCCAGTCCCTTTACAAGTTAAACATGCAGAAAAACAGGGCAACTGGAAAAGCTACAGCGGGTCTGATAGTTCAGTATGAAAATGTGCACCTCTCCTGAGGTCTCTGCAAGAAAACATGTGAGGACTGACGTTTATTATGAAAAGTTGCTGAGATTCTGACAGTCCGGCACAAAAACATATGAAGACCCTGAAGGCTCGGTACAAAAAAGTCCAGCAGGAAAAGCAAACTCTTGCAGGTTAGACTTTCAAAGGAGAACACTATAGATAAAACAAGGAAGAAGACAGGCAAGTTCCTGAAACCATAATGGAGAAAAGTATGAAAGAAGTGCCAAGCTCTGGCTCTACGCCCAGCGAAGTGTTAAATCCGAGTTGATTAACCAGAAAAATGCAGGAAAGCTCATAAGGCTGGACTGCAGCAGTCCACTTAATTAAGTCAGCTTTGACTCCTGGGAATGGCGGGCAGAGCAAACAGAAGCTTCATGGCCCTTCCCCAGGCAGCTAATCACAGGTTTGATCCCAGGGTGGGACAGGCCTGGGATACGTCGCTCCGCTCTGCCAATCCAGGCAATTTGCTCTCTCTAATCCCTGCGTATTCGGTACACTGTCAGGCCCAGCGACACACAGCCGGCAGAGTTTGGAGAGGGGGAGGCACTTGGTGCAGTGCTTCTAAAGTATGAGGTCAAGCACTCACAAGCAAAATGATTTCAATTTATGGCCAAGCCAAAGGTTCACTCCCCACCATCCCCAAAGCCACTGGGGTGTGGAAGAACCCACAGGACTTATGTGAGGATTACTCCCCATACAGATAATGATTCTGAAAAGAAATCAATTATGTAGACCTCCCTCCTGTACAGACTATAATACTTAAAAATTTCATTGAGTTTCTTGAGCAGTAAACCCATTGTCCAGCCTATTGAGTACAATGCACACTTTATTCTGTAGTGAAAACAGCTGCCGAAAATCTCCCTGCCAGTATGTTTATGGAGAAACAAACTAGGAAAAGACTGTAGTGAAATACGAGTCTTCATCTCCTCTCTTAACTTCCTGCCCATTAAGTAGAAACACTTTTCAGAAATGCAGAAAACCATCATCATAAAGAAATCACTTTGGTGATAAGCAGCAACAGTGAGGCAGTGGAGATGGAAAGGAGCCACATTTAACAAGTCAGAAGACAGCCAGACGGATTCCCTCCTGAGCCCCATTTCAGGCACACACCCAAACGAGACAGACACATCTACACCGACATCAAAAAGCAAGATGTTCAGACATCGCTTACCTTTGAAGGACAGAAAAACCCGAGGGGCGGAGATAGGGTCACTTTGCGAACTCATGACCAAGACCGCCAGGAGGGGCAGAATGGCCCAGAACGACTGTGGACTGTCAACCAGCATGGTCATCTGCTTCCTGCCACTGAAATGATGTCTGCAAGGAAACAAGGGGACTCAGTGACTGGAGCAGGGAGGAGAAGACAACATTCTTGCCATAACACCGACGACAGCAGATATACGGACAACATGTAATGCCATCTACAACCAACCGTGAACCAAATGTGCACATTCACCATTTACTTATTTAACAAATTAAACTAACATGACAGTACATACAAATGCAACAAACAATGTAAGAAACGTAGAGCTCACCACCTTCACTGTAACTGTACTGGAGATGGACAAGTTCTACAGGACAGATAATGTACTCTACTACAGACTGATAGCGCCATGCATCTGATGGTAACATGTTCTACAACAGATGGCTAAATAGAGATGAATAGAGATTAATAGTATACCCTATAGAGTTAATACACTCTAGTATCATAGAGATAGATAGTGTGGTCTACAAGTGACAGAAAGTGTGCTCTAGAAGAAAATGCAGTGTCCAATATCTGTGTGCATGTCAACTAAATATAGCAATTCCAGCTCCATTGATTATTCCATTTCCCTATTTTCCCTTACACATACGGGGAAAGCGCCATTCACAGAATGAAGGGGATTATTTTCCAGCGGTTTCTGTTCATAGCCGTCTGATGCAAGTCAAATACTAAAAATAAAAAGGCAGCATTTTGTGCACAAATGCAGTCACACTATGACTGTCACCTGCCATATGGGACAGAGTTTGCAAGGGAGAGAATGAAGACAGCAAAGAGTCGCACTGCTCGCCTGTGTGCAAACCCATCATGCCCGCCCCAAGACCTCAAAGCTCAAAGCCTGCAAATCACAACCAATACCTAAATTCCAGCCATTCCAGGTCAAACAAACCGAGACACAGAGCTGTGAGCTTTGAGGAATGGGACAATGACACACAGGCTGCTGTAAAGGCATGAAACAACTCCATGACTCGCGTTATAAACAACCCCATAAGAGAGAAACCACTCTGCTCAATATGCTGTCCATGTAATATGAACACCTCACACCTCCCACTGCGAGGTTCTGCAGTCTGTCATGGCAAAGTTCTCCACTTTGTCATTTACCTTCATCGCCACTTTTTCATAAAGCAAAACCAACAACTTCATGTCTACCTGAACATATATCCTGCAATATAGTTGTAAATTACAGTATAGTAAATTAACTGCGTGATGGTGGAATCGTTTTGCTAGTTTGATAAGACTAACAAAAACAAAAAGTTACTAAGATCGTTTGCCCACCTGGATTCTCCCACACTTCTTTCTTCTCTTACTGGGATACTTATGGAAATGCAATTGGTAATATGAAAGTTACTAACACTTAGGGAGTTGGTCATGGAAATTTTCAGTGAGTTAAACTCAGAAAATAAGGCAGCCAGCGTTTTCTACCAAAACAACTATTAATTGTCAATGACGTTAACTGTTTCACTCCATACCGTACTCACTCCGGAGCATGTCTAAGCATAACAGTCCGTGAATTTCGATAAAATCATGTTTACAGTACCAAAGACTACCATGTCATTTATTACAGCTTGCAAGTCCTAGTTATTCTTCTTCAGTGAAATTTGACAGGGTAATTTGGAGATAAAGACACACTTGAAATAGGCTTAACCGTGCATACGCAGAGGATTCTCGGTTTAAGAATGAAAAAGCGATTCCCGAGAGATCAACCTCGGCCCAAAGAGCGGCCCGCGACGGCCAGGGTCGCATTCCTGAACTCCGCCGCAGGACCCTCACTGTCGCCTCCGTTTACTTTCTCCTTCCCACCCATTCAGGAGTGGGACCCGCATCACTGCGCCCTCAGCTCTGTCTCAAAACAGTGAAATCAAACGAAAAATAAAGCAGCCGTTTCCTGTAAAATGCTCAAGCAGAATGCAATGCGAAGGTGGGCACCGGTACGCTTCACCGGGTGGCATCAACTAGGGCAGACAGAGGAGACCCGCAAACGAAACCAGCTGTTCAAACCTAAGCCAAGCTTGCTTGTTCACAATTAGTTAATTGTGCAGATGTTTGTTTAAAGTCACAGTTCTTCACAAAGCCACACAAGACGTCTTTACTCTTTCATTTATAAGACAAATCAGTGTTTCTCCCATGAACGGACATTGCACACAATAGCCTATGCATGCAGGTCACACACCTTCCCATATTTACAGTGTACTTCGGGATGGTTAGATAACTTACGTGAATAGTAGCTTCACTACGCGCCAAACAATTCGGCTACATTTCAAATAAACATGAATGCGTAATGTTGTATATAGTGATATTTTATATTATAAGCAGGTCCTTTTATTGACTTGAGAAAATAAAAAGTATCCTACATGCAGTACATTTCCTCAAGTAATCATTATATTATTTTTAGTAGCTTACATTGGTCTTTCAACACAACACTATTTTAACGTTTTTTTTTTACTACTTTTACTGAAGAAATCTGCTTTGTCAGTTTGCGATTAAACAACATATTTGCTGTTAGGCTATAAACAGAAATTTTTCAGAATTTAAGTTATAAACGAGTTTGTCTTCATTTGCTGGATGCCTTCCAAACTAGACTTTTTAGAGTAATTATGGCAACTAGTAAATCTGCATCATCATAACAGCCGTTGTAAATGGGTTATGGGCGGAAGATCACTTTAACGCCTACTTTTTAATAACTGCTTTTAGTCCAAGTCCCTTGCTGGGACCTTTATCTGCGTAAAATCAACTGGCACCATTTTATTACGTCCCAAAGTGGGCACTTAAACCACTAATTTCTGTATACATTTCTCCAATACATTACACTAATGCAATGCGAAAACACACAGGTTTAAAACATATGTAGCTCGAAATACTATTTTTTCGCTCAAAATATTTCAGAATAACAGAAAAGGACCAATGACAAATTCTCATAGAAACCCACTAAAGTTGCGCTTTGACCCCTGTCCCTGTCAGCAGATTTGAAATGCTGACACACATATTTTAAATAATATTTTAATAAGTTGTAGTTTCATTTAAAAGAGTTTGGTCATGTAAAATTGCAAAGATGGTATATTTAATGAAACAAAAATAAAAATATATTATTTCTAACACCGAGATTAGATTCCAATTATGTTAGAGAACCTCTACCAGAAACTGTTCTGAGAGTAAAACTTGATGAACGGTTAGGCATAATTTTTGCTGAGCAGTTTTGTGGCTTAAATGACTTTCTATCATTTAAAGCCTTTTGTCATCTTGTTCGGCTTTTTGTGCAGCGTAAGGCACACGTACTGAGTTCGAAGGCCAAGAAGACGAACAATCTGGTTCGATTTAGCTTGCACAGTAAGAATGATGCAGGATAGCTGAAACATTTTAAATGAATGACGCACAGAACAAGAAGCCCATACGTTCAGAATATGATCCTCCGTCTTTACATGCGCAGCCTCACGCAGACATTGTCTGAAACCATGCTGTCATAAAGCGTTGTGCTTGGGCTATAATTAAAAGTTAAACGCAACAGATATGCATACGCGTTAAAATACAGTAGTAAATGCTTTAAGAGAAACATGACGCCTCTCTTCTAGAAAATGCATTAAATTATGATATTTAATTAAATCGCATTACGAGTTACGACTGCAATATAACAGTCAAAACTAACTGTGTACCACACTAGGCAGAGATGGAGGTTTCCGTTATCAAACTGTTTGTTTCAATACACCGGCAGCTTACGGGTAAAACGCTGTTGTGCAGTCACTAGTGTCTCTTTAAATCACCAGTGCTTACCTGCTTGTTACTGGCCACCAATGAGAACTTTGATTCCTGTCACAAAAGTCATTTAGGAAGCAGCAAACGGAATCCACTGAAGTCTTCTTTACGGTCTCTTTCCAGCAGTTTATGTAAATCCTTTAAAATTCCTGAGGTGAACTGCGTACTTGTCTTGCAAAGCACCTGTGTTCGTGGTCTTTCTGGTCTAACTCGTTAGTGGGTAGTTTTCGTTACTTCTAGATAAGCAAACACAGCTTAATCATTCGCTAAAAAGCCAGATGACAAAACAATCCGGTGTGCTGACAAGTCCTTCAAGCGGATGACATATTAGTATTCCTCGGTTTTTGGAGCAATGTGGATATTTAGGGTGGTCTGCACAGCTCTGCGCACGAAAGCGATTCTGACTGCAGGAGAAATGAGCTGGCAGGTGGATGCAATGTCCTTATTTGCATTTGACACGCCCAGAGGCGGAGAGTTACCTTTACTGTCACCGCCCCCGTCCCGCCCACCCGGGAATATTAGGCGTTCGGAAGCGTCCGGCATTGATTTTGGATGTTAAGTGCGGGGACGGCGGTCTTTACCCTACCTTAAAGAAACGTACTGTAAATAAATCAGATTCTGCAGTTTATCAATATCAGGTCATTGACGTTTATGTATGAGCTTCCAAGTCGGAAAAATGATTTTCGTATTTTCTGCATTAGTATGAGTTCTACAGGGAGTACCAGAACTTTGAAATATAGTAGATTCCCCCGCGGGTAATCCACAAGCCCAAACGCACCTTATTCACTTTATCTACCATCTGAAGAAGGATTTAAAATAAACAATTTAAAATAATAATAATAATAATAATAATAATAATAATAATAATAATATACAGCATCCAACCAAAATATAGGTGTAAGTGTAAGACGTAAATACATATTAGTAAATACATATTGACATAGTCTACGTAAATGCACACCATTTTGGATTAACTAAAGTTTTGAACAAAACGAACAATTATTTGGTTAAAATATCGATGTAGATAAAGTTTTCCGAGCTGCTTTGGCGATCAGCTACAGCCCACTCAGGATACCAAGGACACGGCTGCCTACAGATTCTGCTTCTCAACCTGCATATGCCTTTTACACATTTAAAATTTTTTGACAGACTACCAGAAGTATTAATAATTCTGCGTTTCCGCTCAGTAAATTTATTAGGTTAAATATTTCATATTAACAAGTGCATAATTCTGTGAAGACAGCACAGTACACCAGTTATATATGTGCGTACAGAATTAATCACCTTTTCTGTGAACAAAAAAAAAATAAAAAATTTAGCGGGACTGCCTTTTAAACTGATAGAAAAACGTTGTTTCTGACAGCTGTTGTCTTGCGCGTTAACTGCATAATGTTACTCCAGTATGCTTTGACTTCAAACCTGTGCTAGTTAAAGTTCTGTGAATTGTCGCCCATCATACGTTCCTGAGGAGTTCTACACCGGAAGGCTGTACAAAGCAGGCATAGATTCCATCTTCAAAGGTAAGCTTTAACATTGACAAAGGTGCCCCATCTGAATTACTATAGTAAGACAAACGGTTATAAATATGTACATGTGTCAGAAGCATTTCATTAATTAAGGAGATTGAAATAACAAATGAATTACTAAGTTTTTATTTGACCATGAGTTCCTTCTTCTGGGTGGTAGTGAGACAGCATATTTAAAGGCAGGACGAGTGACTGGTCATTGCTAATGTAGACACTGGAGGCTGGGCTGCAGCACGGCTTTGCTGCTTGTCACACCAGAGGGTGGCACTGGGCATACCATCGGCTATCAGGTGCTGTGCAATGTGTCAGTGACTGACAGAGGTAACATCTCCATTCTTTAATGCACCTATTCACAGCTACCCTTCAGCAGAAGTCAGCATTACAGGACTAGGAGTCAATTGGAATCTGGAATCACTAAAAACATGAAGCGGGTGTATGCCAGTTCCTGGTTTCCAAAGTGTCCCTTTCCACTGCAATAAATTCCGATGAAATTATGATGTCAAATCTGACTAAAGAGACTAAAATCGCACAATGGGATCTGTTTGTTTTATGGTAATTGTAGTGCTTCTATCGTTTGATTGCATCTTCTGCCGGTAGTCAAATCTGATTCCTCCTGACACAGTAACACAAACAGTTCCAGCTGGGCTACAGAGATCTGACAGAGGCGAAGGCAATATGAGGGCACTAGGCTGGGCTTATGTTGCATTGTGGGGAACATCTACAAGGTATTGGGGTATCACCTATGACAGTGTGCACTGTAGCATTACTTAGCATACTGGGTCATTTGGACTCTCCACCTTCAAAGCTCAGTATGGAGATACACTTACTTCTTTATAAAAAATAATATCCATCTCGATGAAAAATCCATCCTGATGATAATAAACAAACCTGACATCGAATACAGCACATGGTCTTTGAAGAACCAATCATGCAGAGTGAGAGGTCCAGGAAGGCTGGAGTTCAGGGTCTCACAGGCTGTGATTCAGGTGATTGTTCTTCATGTTGTGTTTGCACCCCACGAACCACTGCAACCATATACACTGTGACCCCCCCGCCCCACCCCCACCACCCCCACTGCACACTAAAACCTCATACCATAATCAGAGGTGGAGATTTCAGGTCTAGAGATTACATGTCCAGACCAAGATTTTATTTCAACCAACCAGTTGAGTATAAAGAGTCACAGAGTACTAAACTGATTGGTTGAAACAAAATGTTGGTCTGGATTTGTTCTCTGTGGACCCGAAATCTCCACTTCTGACCACAGCCCACCCACAATCCACTACACCAGCGTTTCCCAACCTGGTCCTCAGGAAGCCAGAGACGGTCTATGTTTTTGCTCCCTCCCAGCTCCCTGCCAGACAACCCACATTTTTGCTCCCTCCCAGCTTCCAGCAAAAATGTGAATTGTCTGTGGATCCCTGTGGACCAGATTGGGAAACACTGCACTACACCCTCAGCTCATTGCTTCCTTTGCCTTCATCCCCTTCACTGGGCTGCTGTCCCTCCTTTCTTCATCTTGTCTGCCACCCTCTCTCTCTCTCTCTCTCTCTCTCTCTCTCTTTCTCTCTTGCTTACCATCCCTGTTTGTTTGCTTTTAATCAGCTGGCTGTGCTGTTTCCATCTTCCACGCAGCACACCCAGTCAGCCATCTGCCACGCGCGCAAGGAGAGCGAACAGAAAATAACCATCTGAATACGGCACCGCGGCAGCTGCTATTGGTGCTCTCCATTCAAAGACAGCGCACATCTGTCCAGGTGTCCATGGTTCTGTCGATAACTGCCTAGGGGATGTAGACTGTGCAGGTGAACTTGAATGGGGGGGGCGTTCTGGGCCTCTTTAAATGAGGCTTGCAGGACCAGAGGATCAGAGAGCCTATCTAAAATCCACCCCACAGACGGTGTCAATGGAGCGGTCCAGGAAGTCGGGAGTGCTTTCAGACTCACACAATGCTGGTGTCTGGAAGATGCTGATTGTGCCCTTGTTAGATTTACTCTGTCTCTTACATGATGACAGATCGTTTTCTTTCCTTTCACTCCGAGTTCACGACGGTTCTGCCGAACCATTTGTTTCTGCTTAGAAAGCCAGTCAGTGGTGGTGTCATGTGTTTAATGTAAATTAACCTTTCATTTGGGTTATTGTGTTGTCATCATTGTGCTGTAAATTGCTCAGTCCATATGTAAAGGATGATTTTTGAAAAAAAAAAAAGAATGCAGGAATGATCAATCAATGTTTCCATTCACCATTTGCCAGTTGACCATGGATAACAGGATCAGCTCCACAGTTCTGTCCTCAAAGGCGAGTCACACACCACTGAAACCTTTTCACCTTTTTAAACTCGTGATTACAGGGAGATCTGTGATCACATAGCTATGAGAAAGTCACACAATTACAACCGACCTAGACATCAAATCCTTTAAAACATTCATTAACTTGCCTATTTAAATTACTAGCATTTTCTAATGTTGTCGACTTGCAGTATGTTTTCAAGCAGTAGAAACAATGACAATACAATAGTTTCCTTAAACAACTACAAATCTCACTGACATCCTCAATGTAGTGGCCTCCTCCTCTAAACACTCAAAAGATGCAACATAATTATGCATTTCTTTACCATTTGACCTTCTCTGCTCCTTCCTTTATTTAGGGTCAATCAGGTGAATTAAAATGATATAAGTAAAAACATGTCTAGTCTTACAATGATCTCTGCTGAATCAGGCCTGAAAAGAATCTCTCCCTTTTCATCTGCTGCTCCGGTGAATCCAAATCCCCAGCAGCCATTCCAAACCTTCTGACAGCACTTCTCGAAGAACCTGAAAAAGGTCAAAGGGCAGGGTTCTCTTTTAATGAAGGCCGACTGACTTAACCCTCTTCAGGCACAGTCTGACATGTTATCTATTCAGGAAGTAAGAATGAAAGTGCAGGACACTCAAGCTGCTACAAGACACCACGACATTGCTCTTGTTTTCCCTCTATTGCCAGCCGGTGCAATAACTGACTTAATGATATAACAGTAAAGCTCAGGATAAACCAGATGTATGTAATATATGTAATATATGTAATTTAATAATGTCACATTTCCCCTAGTTTCTCCTAGACAAAAAACTACATCGACTATAAATGGTGAAGCTTCCTAAAAGCACTAGAGTTAGTGCTTTTTCAGTGTGAAAGGTCCATGTGCGGGCAAACAGAAGTGCAACAGATCTGCTGATCTTGCCATATCTCCTTTCCTGTCAATATTGGGGGTTGGGGAGAGTTTCTCCTCATGGTTGCTCTCCACCCACACTTTTCATAGGATGGTCCCATGAAGACACCCCCTCTTGACTGTTTACACTTGACTAGCATAATGCATGCCATTCCTCCACAGAAAAGAAAGAATCCCTTTGACAGGATTCAAATCACACGCTTCTGTCATCTACAATGTTCTAGTGAACACATGTTTCGTATGTGATTCAACTACAGAATCATGTACCTCAGCTAAAAGCTGAACTTAATTAAATCCCCGTTACCCTCTTTCATTGTAGTATCCTTGTTCACCTCAGACTGTTACATCGTAAACCTGTAAAGAACACAAAGCCTTGCACGTCAACATTTTTATAGCAAATTACAAAACACCCCAAATCGATTGTTGAGCTTTAATAGTCAAAGAAACATGGACAAGAGCTCAGAGGATACAGCTGAGAACAATTTTAATGATGGGAGTACTGTAAGTCTGAATATTTGGCATTTAATTCCCCTCCCATCTCAACAATATATGGATGAATAGCTCTTGCCTAGGCCCTACCTTGAATCATCATGCCATCTGTTGGAATCCAGCGACTCCTCCCATCCAGATGCCACTGGAGGACCTGGTACTACACTGCAGCCAGAGGTCCAATACACAAGGCTATTAGCACTGTTCACTGTTATGAGTCTGATGGGTGAACATGCTTCCATCTCTCAGCCTCAATAGCAGAGCTGTAACCCCACGGTGTGACACTGTGAGGGAAACGCAAGAGTCTTTTCTGGCTACTCACTGCTTCTCCGGCTGCCTCATTAGCATTTAAATGGGAAGATAATGCAGCAGTTGGCACCATCTCACCTTGAACATTGCAGCTCTTTGTTTAGCCGAACTGGAAGAGAAGATGGGTGAGTAAATGTACATTTCCTACGCACATTCTCCATTCAGAACAGCGGTGTAGGATCTCACTGCTTAGTACCAAGGAAACAAGGAATCAATCGAAAGAAACTAACTTCTCCATATCCTTCAATCATTTTTACAAGGAGACAGTGAGGAGTATGAAGACATCGGGGAGAAGTCAGGTGGGAACTTGAGGTTCCACCAAAATATATATGAGATCCCTGACATCCAACAGAAAGGGGATGTAGCGTGACAGCTTGGTCTTGGAGGGGAGTGCAGACCTCGGCCCCGGGGGAGATTAAGTGGCTGGCCTCAGACAGGGCTCTGCCTACCCTCGGAAAGAGTGTGTGTAAACATTCCCTCTAGCCCAATTTGACTAGTCTTCATAAGTACAAACTGGCTCTTTCATGACACCCCCTGGACCAACATACAGCCTGAACAGCTGGAACTCCGGCATAATACTTTCTTAGGCTTTCTGCTCTCTGTAAACTGTATTTAATAAATCTAAAACAAATATAAATGAGCAGGGGGGGCACTGCCTATCTGTCCAGGGAGATGAGTCAGGCAACTGTAGGGGTCTCCTTGCTTCTTTGTTTCCTTTCCCCACCCAATCCTCTTCATCCCACACTGTGTGTAAATGAGTGCTTCGCTTCCACGCCTCCTGTTAACACGCCCAGATCTCGACGCCCCACCCTGCCTGGCCATGGCCTGATGCCCTATTTGCTTTCTGTGTACCTGTTCACCCATCCCTTTCTGTGCTGAAACGGCCATAATTTGTTGCATTCCTCCTCTGTGTTTTTGTTAAACCCTTCCCCACTCCTATCCTGAAAAAAAATTACTCTTCCCATTCCCCACCCTGTCTCGCACGGTTCTGTCCTCTGTACCACCCAGAGTAACTGCCAAAGAGCCATCTACCTGAACCCTGAACCCCATATTCACAGCTGCATAAAAAATAAGAGCAGGCATTAACAACACAAAAAATATGTCAGATGGAAATTCTGACTCCATTGAGTTCTGCTGGAGAAATAAAGGCAGTGTTACTGACCTGTAGGGGATAGAGAAGGAAGAGATGCCAGCTTCACTTTCACAGGATGTTTGACATCTCAGCTTCCAAATGCTTTGACAGGGGTCAACCATTCAGTGATCCAAATGCAATGAATGGATGTGCTATTCTGACCTTTCATTGGCATCTTACCAATGAATGTAATGTATGTGTAATGGCCCAGCAAGTATACTTTGATTTCCAACATGTAACCAGCCTTTGCCCCAGTCTTCCTGTTGTGGTTGGCAGCTGGGCCAAAGCACCTCACATATGTTCAAGACCCCCGACCACAGAACCGCAGTCACCTCAAATCAGACCTTGTAGACATTTTGAGGAAACGACTTTGATTTCCATCCATGTTTCACACATTAAATAAAAAGAGAAAGAATCCATTTTATTCAGGCTGAGCGAGCAGCCAAGGAGAGTGCTGGAGATGGATTGTTATATTTTAAACAAACAGTCCAAAATGACTTTATGTAAGAGTTCATTTTACCCAAGGTTTTCTACCTTCATGTTAACAAAAACCAAAAACAATATTAGTGGAATGAAAGTGTGAACTAACTGAAACAGGTCAAAGCAAAGAAGGTATACACCTTTTGAGTGTTCAGTCTGTTGGTAGATACATAAAAGAGACTTTAAAACGTGGCCTCGCAAGAGCTATACTCAGACAGAAACTTTAAGTTCCTGAGAAATAAAGGTTTACCCTAAAACAGTGGAAGGTTTACACTAATGCTTTATATTCTCTGTCATGTGCAGGAAGGACCTGGAGATGGAGGAAGCCCCCCCCCAGAGGTGCCTTTATTCACGGTTCAGGTCCGGCAGGGAGGGTGGGGGGAGAAAGCTGATGTCTGTGGTATCACAGTGTGTTGTCCTCAGTGCTCAGCCGTCTGTGACGTTTGTGGATGTTTTTGTGCAGTGCCTCGTGGGATGAGCCTTCAGTAAGGGCAGCGCTCAGATCCAGCGGTTATCCGGTAACAGTCACTCTGCATCTGGCTTAGGAGGTAACACCAGAGCAGTCAGTCAGGACAGATAATTTCACTGTCAGCAGGGCTATGCCTAATGCTAGCCATAGTGCAGGGATTCCCAGTTCTGATCCTGGACGGTCAGAATCCAATCGAGTCTGCAGATTTTCCTGTGTGTTTCAGCAGGGAAACATGCAATCTGTTGGATTCTTGCCCTCATGGACCTGAACTGGAGAACCTTACCCTAAAGCTATTCACATTCTGTGGGAATCCCTATTTCAGACATATCTCTGTATGAGTGTGGGTTCTCTTGATAAAGGAATGGGACGTATGTTTGGTGGGAAATGAAATATTAAAACTTTAAATATGGATATTCATGTGGGGAAAAAAATACAGCAAAAACACAAAGTGATGCTAACTTAAAGGAAAGCTAGGTGGTACCTCACCCAAAAGTGAGCATTGCATCTTTATACTTGAACCTTTAATGTGAGATTGTCGTAAGAGGGGGGGAAAGGGCAATATTAGTGCATGTTTCTGACCCAATTTTCTTCCCTGTCTCATCTGAGCGGTAGAGAATGCAGACAGCTCTGGCCAATGGCTATATTGCTGGCCAAGTATGAATGTCCCCCCACTCTGTCACTCACTGAGTAACGGTCCAGTCCCTCAGTGACAGCAGTGAAACTCACCAACAGATGAGCACATCATGGCCCAGAACTGCCATCAAAATTCTACGGTACATTAAAAGAGGCATGCCTGTGTGAGTGAATGGTGTGTGAGTGAATGGTGTGTGAGTGAATGGTGTGTGAGTAAATGGGGTGTGAGTGTGTTCTGTAATGGGTTGGCGCCCTGTCCTGGGTTATTCCCTGCGTGGTGCCCGTAGCTTCCGGCATAAGCTCTGAATCCCCTGTGACCCTGATTAGGACAAGCAGTTACAGAAAAAATGGATGGATGTATTACAAGAGGCTGAGAAAAAAGATCCCAGTGGCTACCACCGTGTTCACACCTGTGGACCGCGAATCCTGCCCCTGTCTGGGCATTAGTCAGCTTTGCATGCTACCTTTCTATGTGCTCCAGTTAGCTCTCACAGACCTAAAATGGGCAGCCAGGTGAACTGTTGTCTCTATTCAGTGTGAGCCTTGTACTTTCTTGAATAGATTCCTGGCTCAAAATGACGCTGTACTGGACAAGTATTTATGGAAGATGGATGGTAGGAGGCTGATCAGCAGTACAGATGGCTTTTAAAATCCATTGTAAAACATGAATGTCTGCTTTAGGGACTCCATTGTTATTCATATGATGATGTGTAATCTTTGGACTCTTGCTGTAAATTTTAATATGTTTTAGGAAATCGACCAGGCCAGAAGGGGGATGAAGGTGGTATTCCATAAAGAAGTGTTTCCCAATCTGATCCTTGGGGACCCGTAGACCCAGCTCCCAGCAGCATGGAGGGAGCAAAAACGTGGACTGGCTGTGGGTCCCCGAGGACCGGATTGGGAAACACTGCCATAGTGTCATCAGAAAATACTGCATGACTGTCAGCAGCCTGGTAGCTGCAGCCCAGAGCCCGTCAAAGAGATGCAAAGATCCCGATGAGCACACTGTACTGAATTACATTCTCACTACGTAACAGCAAAAAAGGCGGACAGTGGAAGGAAGGGAAAGAGCTGAAAAGCAATGTCAGGTTTCTGTTTTTACAGCAACACCAGGTCTTTAATTTCACACAAAACAGGTCGCAAGTTCAGCGATTTGTCAAAGCTTGTATGATGAGGAACAATGGATCCACTGTTTGCCATTAAAGAGCTACCAAAAGTGTGACACACACATATTCCAAAAAAAAAAAAAACATGCACGTGCATTTAGAATATCTAACACACAAATACAAATTCTGCCTTCAGAGCTACAGTAAGTAAATGGAAAATGACTATGCAAGCATATGTTTTATTTCATTAAGAGCTCCCCAAATTTAGTATTTTGCAGTTTATCAGAAAGGCAGTGAATATAGATCAGAGAATTTTTTTTGGTTGTATTTCTATCCATATTTCACTGGTAAAACAAAAGGCTGGTTGCCATGGGAACTGTCTCGGGAGGAAAGGGTGTGCGCTTTAGTAGGGTGTGGTTTTGGTGGCTCGAGGCTAGTTTCCTGTATGACATTGGTGCTGGTCACGTAAAGGAGAGGTGAGGATTTATCAGACAGGGGTCCTGAGAAAAGAGCTAAAGGTCTCATTCTCACCAAGTTCGCAAAACCTCCTTTCTTTTGGTAACTATGGTAGCAGCTTGATAACTTCCCCCCAACCCAAAGCCTGCAGCATTCATATTACCCTCCTTACTGACCAAGCCCAAACCAACCTAACCAGAGGAAACCCTCCATTTGGCAATGTAATTTAACATCTGGAACATTTAGCATTGTGCTAATCTGGAACATTTAGCATTGTGCTAATCTGGAACATTTAGCATTGTGCTAATCTGGAACCTTTAGCATTGTGCTAATCTGGAACATTTAGCATTGTGCTAATTGTACATGATGTCAAACTTGCTGGACACCTCTTAGGGATGTTTAAACAGCCGGGATTCAACAATGAACAGATGATTGCCAGTGGTACCAAACCCACGTCAGAAGGTTCCACCTCTGTCATAGGCAGCTTCATCATTGTTCTCAAGCTGTGCCGACTGATACACTGTGAACCCACAGCTCCCTGTAGGTCCTCTCCATATCGTGACCATGTCTGATTAGTAACCAGCCCTGCCCCAAGGCCCCCTCAAGTACATTCAGAGATCAGCTACCACATCCGCACTCTTAATTAGATACACTGAGAACCTGGCTCCCATGCTATCTTCAGAGGTAGGATGGGTGCAGTCATAGATCTGGGATTCTTTGATGTGCCTTTGGCCTTTTAAGAATTAGAAACACATTTAGACTTAGTTTGCACAAGCCTGACAAAACATTGCTGCACGTCATTCCCCATGCCCCTTGCTACTTTTGGAAATATCTCCTAATACTACTGAACATGCCTCTAAATGCCACAACAATTTCAATTTAATACTAGACTGATCTTAACACAATTGTTGCAGTTGTTGATGGCACCCCCGTCCTGAAAACCCTTTGAAGTCAGATACTACATGCCTACAGCTTCATAGCAGACAGATGCCAATGAAATCTGAGCTAGAAAGACACATAAAATGTTGACCTAAAACTGCTTTGCTAACCTTTAAAAATGATGCCGTGTTCCTCAGTCCCTCAGGTGGGATGCAAATGTTTGCAGATGACATTTCACCCCATCCTAGGACAGTGCCAGCACACACCCATTGACGCAGGCAACAGGATGTGTGATAGCCCCAGGAAGCTGCTGTCCTGAGGTGGGTTGGGATCATGTGCTATTGTGACCACACTTCTAGAACTACTGACATACACACCCAATAGAAAAATAGGAAGTTTTCCCCTTTATTTGTATAGCAGGAAACATAGCCGGTGCCATATTACAGCCTAAGATTACAAGGTTCCTTCCCATTGGCACTAATTTGGGAGGAGTGATTCATCATCATGTCACAATGGAAAAGAGAGGTATTGAGAAAAGTGCCGTAAAAGCGATATTGCCCCCATTGCTGTCCAGGGTAGCACAGGATGCCGCGGGATGGAAGTATATTCTAATTCATCCATCTGTGTTGGCATCCGCAGGAGTTCAAGGGTTGGAAATAATCTTCCAGAAAATTTTATGTCAAGCTCCCACATGCCTGTCTGCTGAAGTACAGAGATCAGCTTCCACCTTTAAAAGCAGCAGAAGACTCAACTGCAACTGGTGACCACTATCCCAAAGGAGAGGGTAACTACGTCTCATAATGTGAAGCTCCAAGGCCAGAAGTTCTATCCTGTTACAAAAGGTCTTGGGTAGAGGGTGGAGCTTATCCCTGGCAGCATAAAACAAATGTTTATTGTATGTCTTTGGACTGCAGAAGGAATCCTGAATATGGGGAAGAATATAGGGAAAACATGCAAACTACACACACAGAGCAGTGGTTGGAATCTAATCCCCAGTCCTGAAGCGGTAAAGGACACAAGATGTAAAATATAAATAAAAGCAGAACACAGAAGTAAGATCCAGTGCGGTGAGAGACTGGCTCAGGGCAGCAATGACAGTACAGCGTCTCTAATGAGCACCTCAGGTCGGAACACATCAAGAGTGCGGCTCTATATCACCGGGGGAGACTGCTGGTGCTCATAATGGCCCATTAATGAGATTCAACCACAGACAGAGCTCAGGAGTCCAGGAGAGCCACCTCCGCCCCTGAACTCCACCCCCAATCAGTGAAGGTTAGCGCTGCCGTAATGATCGATACAGGTATACTCTGAAAAATAGTGCAGAGAGCAGCTTGTCACTGCTGCACCTTTAAGGAGATTCAGGAAACTCGCCTGAGGGGCTTTATCGGCCCTGGTGGGGTGTGGAGGACCTCATAAATAGCCTGGACTACAGGTAAAGGGCTCTAATGGGGGCTGGTAATGGGGGATATTAATGGGAAGATGATGCCAGGTGACAAGCGCATGGAGAGACTGCAAGACTGTGACACAAAAACACACATACAGGCCGGGGTCCTACATGGATATATAACCACACACACATACACACACACACACACACACACACATACAAATAATGTGAGAAACCTCAGCTGACCACACCTGAATGTCCACATGTCTCACACACACACACACACACACAGACACATTCATACACACCCAGAGAGACACACACACCTGGAGAAACAGGAGATGGTGACGCCAAAAAGACTGCAGGGTGAGAAGTGTGGATGGCTTCGACTGGAGAAGATCTCATTAAAAGGAAGCCTTGGGTCATAGTGCAATGGGTGGTGGGGGGGGGGTTACGTGTCAGTCTGCTGAGGGCAGTGTATCCATCAGCTCCCCCACATGAGAACACCAAAAGCGGAGACTGGGAGCTTCCCAGTTGGTGCTCTCTGGCCCAGCAGCTGGTATAAGGATCTTGACAGAATGCCAGATGGGCACAAACTGGGGTCTAGAACACAGATGACGGCATGAGTGGTTTCCTCAGGGTAATCTGTTTGTCTCCCACAAACCACAGCCATGATGTTAGGCTACTTGGTGTCTCTAAATTGTCCATAGTGTGTGGACGTGCATGTCCCCTGCCATAGATGGACAAGCCATCCAGGGTGTACTCTGCAGCAGCCCTGTCCTCTCCATTGCCTGGGATGGACTCCAGGTGATCTTCACCATGCTTTGTTTAAAAGATGAATGGATGGATATGCATTCATCCTTTTGGTTTAACATTCAGAAAAGCAGTGCACCATGATTTTATTTCCGATACATAGTGCTCGAGATCTAGTTCAGAAAATTGTCAATGTGTGTTCTCCTTTTAGGCCGAGGACATGGAGAGAACTCAAGTCAGGATGAAGAACCCTCATTCTTTGGAAAGCATGTCTCATCGCCAGCTAAGCCTGCCAAAGAGTGAGCATTCTGCTCATGCCCACACTCTCCTATCCTTGGCCCATTTATAAGACTTATAAACTTTTCTAGTTCTTTGGAAGATGAAAAGTCGCCTTGAACTACATTCAGGTACTGGAGGGATTTCATATTGACCAAACTTGTAAATTCACTTTTAAAGGTAGAATTGGGCTCAACGAGATAGAAGGATGACAGACTGCTAAAAAACAGGAGATGAAGAAGGGAAAAGAAGGGAAGAAAAGAATTTAATGGGGCAGGTAAACTGTTGGTATGAGCTGAAAACACAAGTCGTACATAAATAGAAAAAACGGAGTTTTCTCTATGGCCTCCAGGAGTGCAGGGTGCATTTTAGTCAGGCCCAGTTAGTAAATGAGCATCTCTGCACAGAACATTTGCAGGATTCTGTTGGGGACTTCATCTGTACCATAAGAGCGTAGCTTTGCCACTATCCGAGGACCCATAAGGTCACGGTGGGAACGGGGGGAATTCCTAATCTATTTCTTCAAATGAATCATGATCGGTGAATGAATGAGGAGCAGCGCTGAGTTAGGAGAAGCCAGCAGACTACCATGCCATGACAGTAATGGGCAGAGCCTCGCAGTCATCCAGAGGCATGGACAGCAGGTTACCGTGGAGACATGTTACTTAAAATTCTGAAAGTTACTGAGAGTGAGCATGAGAAAGACAGGATTAACGAGTGAGAAGAGACACAGAGGCATTTCTGAAAGCAGACATTGGGGCATAGCACAATCACTAATAAAAAGGAATAAAACACTACTTACACTACAGACTACCAAAGGGTAGCATTAAAATAAGAAAAAAACAGCTGTTTCTTTATGATATAGATGTTCGGGGTAGACAAATTAGAGTCAAAAGATGGCTTTACATGACCCTGTGTTAAGAACAGTAAAGTTCGCACCAGAATGCAAAGGTAACCATCTACACATACAGGCAAAATGTTGAAACTAAAGGGTTGAAACGTTATAAACCTTACGACCTTTGACCTCTGAGAAAGCAGGAGGTCAAGCCAAAATGGCTGTGTTCAGGCAACCAGGGAAGGGTAAGCAGAGCTGTCGGTTGCTGGACTTTCTAATTATCACTGCAAAGACAGCTGCCTGCTGGGAATGGACGCAAACCCCTCACAGTTTCAGAAGCAGAGAAATAGGACTGGGTGAGCGGGGAAAGGGCTGCAAAAGCGACAGCGGAAGGATGGCGCTTAGTTACCACAACCAGACTTCTTAGGGGAGCTGAAAAATTCAGCACCTATCTTAACAGCATCTTAAACCTGCGATGGAGTGAAACTGAGACATTGTGACTGCTTGTGAAAATGTCAGTGCTGGAAACTGTGTGACTGTTCATATAGTGCTGGGTACTCTCTGTGCATTGTGGGAATTCTTATGCAAACAAAACACACGTCAAGAACATTATACACTGAGGACTAAAGGCCATTAAAATCCCCATTCATTTAAGCTAGAAATCATCACAAAGAGTGATATTTTGTTGTGATATTGACATTATTTTTAGGTAAACCACTAAAGACTAAAAGTTTACTTAGTATTAAGTTGCATAGAACATTAAAGAGAAACTTGTACTTGACTCCATGATTAATGTGCAGAGTGGTGTAAGCGATCTATGTTTTATGTATTTACTGTCCTCTTTTATTCAGCAAAAACCCATGAACAGATTTTGCTTTCATCACAATCAGGGGGATGTTTGAGACTAACTCTGATTAAAGTGGAGAGCAAAAATCAAGATAATTGCATCACTAGAGAACCTGGTTTAGTCAAAACCTGATACTGGGCATGAAAATGCATGATGAGAAAGAGGTTTAATGTGTTCAACATGCTTGGATCACATAATTTTAACTGGGTCAGAGATACAGGCCCCTGACGCTGTCCTATACACATACAGTAACAGGGCTCTGATCCTGTCCTATACACACACAGTTACAGGCCTCTGACCCTGTCCTATACACACACAGTTACAGGCCTCTGACCTTGTCCTATACGCACACAGTTACAGGCCTCTGACCCTGTCCTATACGCACACAGTTACAGGCCTCTGATCCTGTCCTATACGCACACAGTTACAGGCCTCTGATCCTGTCC
>JAODJW010000127.1:27785873-27798551 GCA_026777045.1 Hyperopisus bebe | reverse complement strand
TATGCTCAACTGGTTGGTTGAAACGAAATCCTGGTTTGGATTTTTACTTTCTGGACCTGAAATCTCCACCTCTGTGTCTTGGTAAATGCAGATCAGTCACTCCAATAGCAGACCAATACCAATACTTCCATTACCACAATAAAATGATAGAAAATGACAGGGCCCTGACTGGGTCCTGTTCATGTTCATGATGAACGAGGGTCAGGAACAAACCACCTCCAAGCAGGGACAGGAAATTCTGGACCTGGCTTCATTAAGCAACAGCAATGGCCGTCAGCTTCATTCTGTGTGATCTGCAGCAGGATCTCAGCCCACGTCTTCCAAAGCCGTTTTTTCCTTCCCTTTCATTTTGTGGAATTTTTGAAGAAACATGATATACTGAAAGGCACACTGAGTTATCATTTAGAAGGTCTGTGGTTGAAGACATTTGCAGAGTTTTACCTCTCACCAGTTAGAACAAAGATATCCCGCACATTTGGATGGAGACGGTGTGTTAAAGTAAACGCACGGCCCCGCAGCAAATGTTATACAGGTAATCTGTCGGGCTGATGGGGTAATTCAATGGGAGTAAGTGGAATGAAGCATTAACATAACCATAATGAAGAACTGCATGTACCTGCATATTTACATTGCGATCCCCGCGTTACAAAAAAAACAATAGAAAACGACATCAGCTAACAGCCCCCCCCCACCCTAATCATGCATGCAGGGGACTGCGTCCTACCCTGCTGCCAGGTATGGAATTAAAAGGTAGGCAAGCAGTACCTTTGAGGCTCAGTATCGGCCCTCTTTTCACAGAGCTTTATCCACGTGCATTAGCCTGTACTGTCAGCCATAAGCAAAACCATAAGCGTGCTTTAGCACCACATGTGTGCAAAAGGTTCATTCCTACGTTGGACAAGGTTCTTAAAGTCACAATGCCTGTTGGGGGTAGAGGTATATCAAGCACCAAAGGACATCGTGTTCATGTCTAGGAAATATGTAAGAGATAATCACAAAAGTATGTTGTTTCGGCAGCAAAAATAATGATATAATCCATCTTCCATTACTGCTTATCCAGTGCAGGGTTGTAGAGTCTGGGGCTCGTCAGAGGAAGTGCAGGGTGCAAGTCATGCGAGCAGCCTGGACGGGACGTCAGTCCATTGCCGGGCACATACTATAAGCAATTAAAAGACACCATTTCAACTAATCAAATGTTTTTGGACACTGGGAGGAAATCCAAGCACTGGGAGGACATGCATGTAAAACTCCACAACCACAGTACAACCCACTGAGCCACTGGGCTGGCATAAAATGAATAATAAAAATGGCAAAATAATGCACATTTAATTACAAATGACAGGATATCAAAAATAGAAAATAGAGATTAAATCTTGTGAATAGTCAACTGAGCTTTGAAGGGGTAAGATTGAACCAGTTATTTGGTAAGGTTACACACTGGTGCTGGCAGGAACCCATGCATACAGGAGTTGAATAGCGTGGTGCTGTTATTTTGTATTGTGACAGACGCCTGTGTCATCCATTGGGCCCATGCGGGATGGACGTAGACAGGTCACGCGACACGACGTCTGCAACTCCATGAGGGTCTGCAACTCCATGACTCATCCTGTTTGCTTTTAGTGCTGAAATGATGGTACACAACCACAGCCAGCGGGACACGCAGCTAATTGCGCATCGCTAATCTCTGCGATCTGTCGTTAAGAAACCACATCAAACCAGGAGAAGAGTGAGGGAGCGACCAGGAGAAGAGGGCCTCGGATGTTATCTCTGTCCCCTTATCTATAAGGCGTGAGCGCAAGGCAAAACAATAGCATGCGCAGCCAACGCAGGCACGAATATTTTGAGTGCTACACATGCAACATACAGACACAAGTCCAGTAATAGGTGGGAAGCTCAGGGAACAGCTTCAGATGCGATCACTCCGACGATAACATAGCACATGTGCTGGTTGCGGTCTCTGGCTTAGAAAGAATGCTGCTGAAACACAACTCGCAAACTTAAATGACAAAATCCTTTCATGAGCAGCGACACAAAGAACATTTTTTTTCTCCAAGGGTTCAGGTCTCAGGACTCTTCTGACACTCTGCTGTTAGCTTCCAAGCAGCCTGGAATTGTGTTTTGTTATGGTGGGGAAATCGCATTGTTGTAAAGTCCAAAAATACTTAACATTTGTTTCATGGTAATGGACTGATTATTTGATATTATAAGTTAGCTATAGAGTAGCCGTGAAAAACTACCTGGAAAAAAAAGCTTTTATTGGCACAAAAAGAAGTACAGAGGACTGCTATCTCCTGCTTTGTTTTTGTCATAGGTGGTTCATCATGGCTCCTTTAATCTAGGTGAGTTCAGTATCTCATACATTTTATTTTTGATTTCCTTCAAAATAAAACTGACTATCACTTAGATACGAACCACTAAAAAGACCAAAGTGACATTCTGGAAGATGCTTGGTGCTTCGTGTTCTCCTGATGAGAGGTATGTACCCTGGCAGCAGGGTAGGACGCAGTCCCCTCATCCTGTGCCCGTGAATCCCTCTCAACTTCCTGCAGAGGAAGATCCTACTCCAGCTGTTGTTTTTGACATTGGCTTTCCTCGTCATGGACCTGGAATACAACCCTGTTGTTGTATCATTGCAGTCTTCTGTGTCCCTCTAATGATGCACGGCACTTTGTCCATGCATTCATTAATCCTCGCTACATTATCGTCATGCTATGCTTCCAAGCTGCTATGGCCCCATGCTACACAAGATCTAAAAGGCCTGGACGTCCTGAACATCCCTGTCCATTAAGATGGACATCCCGTACTTTGTTCACTATGCTGGAGACCCACCAAATTTGGAGCAGAATATGAAACACTACTTCTCTCCTTTAGAGCCGTAAACTTGTGTCTACTCCAGGCTAGTTATGTTGTTCAGAAGATCTTCGTTACCTTGTTATACCAAAAATTTGAACCACAATTAGTAACAAACTTTTAAACATTTTATGGAATAATCTATCTGCCATGTGCAGAACTTAGACACACTCTCTTCCTGTAGATCCTTAATTAAGGTGAGGACAAAAACCTACTTTTTAGTTTCTACTATAGTTAAATGTTCTGAGCAGGGATATTATTTTGCATTTAGTTAACGAATGCTTCTCTGTAGGCTATTTATCAATATGATACATAGTGCTTAGCTGATGATCTATTAATTCAGGTGCCTTCTGCACAGAGCCATCTGGTCTTGCGCTAACAGACCATAAACGGGATCCAGACAACTGGCCAACCATTGTCTCTAGAGAATGGATCCACATGTTGGATGACCCAGCAGACTGACTCCATCATCCCACTCTCAGAACCTCATGTCCAACAGATGGATCACTGGACCATAGTTCCAGACAAGATTCCGTACTTCTTAAGTCCAGCAGCCATCATCCATAATCAAATATATTTGCGATTCATGCATTTATGGACACTATTTACAGGAGTACAATGGAATATAATTCAATCACCTTTTTTGAATAGGTTGGGAAATGGCTGAAGGGACCAGGAAGAGACCGTAATGCTACCACAAGTGGCATAAACATCTCCTGCTATCTGCTCTGTTGTGTTATTAGGCTTTGCACCCAAAAGCTGAACACGTGAGACACGTGAGATGAACAATTATACTCTAAAATGTACTCTTTGAATTGTTTATTGTCTATTTCTGGCAAAATGTGTCATATGAGTGTGAATATTGTAGAGAATGTCTAATACAGAGATTCAGTATACCTTGTGGTGTATCTGCCCATCAGGATGCTGTCAATGGTGCATAGGAAAAAGGTCAGAAGGCTCTGTCTCATCTTGCCTCTCTCCAGACATGCACTGTTGAGTCATTGTCGGTCTGATGTTGTGTGACCCAACAAAGTCATCAAAGATCTACATTGAGCTTGGATGGTGTGTCATGCCTTACAAAGAGTCCGGAACTGCCACACCATACCACGCAAGGCCAGCTCACTCTTCATAAATGTATATTTTTCTTACAATAACATGACATTTTTTTCCAAAAAGAGCAAAATCACCTTTCACAGATCTGTCCAAGGTGCTGAAGTAAAAAGTAGTGAAGCCATTTCTATGATTCTCCGTGATTTTATCAGCACTACATCTTCTGCATATAAACACAATATCTCACTCTTAGCTGTTTGACGTGTGTTTGCCAAGGGATTAACCTGATCACCTTTCAGGAAATGAGGGTCAGGTTATTGCTGGGCCACATGACAATGAAAATAACCAGGCATCCATCTAGCCTGGAGCGGGCTCATCTATTGAAAAACAGAGCTCATTGTGAAGTAGAAGCAATTGCAGACTTCATATTTATTTGTTCAAGCATTTCAGTACAATTCACCTTTTCAAACTGGATTTAATATATCCATGAAATAATTGAAACAATTTGCTTTTTTGCTTGAATGTGAGAGATATCCGAGTTTGTCGAAGACAAAGCCTTGCCAGTGTCCTTGGTGCCACCTTTGCATTCCATGTTGTGAAAACCGCCCTCCAACCAAATAACAGCAAGTTCCCCTCAGACCTGCTCTGTTTACACCAGACCTGCCCCTTAATTACCTCCATGTCTTAGTCATCCTCCCATGGGGCTTGTTCAATCTACGCGCTAAATCGCATTAGAAAGCGATAGCGGCGACGTAGGCTTATCTAAATCTCCCTGCTAATTTCTCCCCGTCATCTTCATTGAGTGTTCCGTCCGCCTTCCTCCTTTGTGCATCTCACAATAATATCTCCACTTCAGACAAAAGACAGACGTCTCTGAAACAATTGGGGGAGAGCGGCTGTCTCTGGCTTGGGTCGGCTCTCGGCTCTTCTCTGCGGTCTCCCCGCATGGCATTCCGATTACCTGCTGGGAAGCCTTTGTTGTGCATCTGAGGGAATGGGGGTATTTGAGTTAGATCCCCCGATTGCTTTTGGATCGTGTGTACATATCTGATGCTATTTCATCCCGGGGTCTTTCATGCTGTCAGTGTTGTTTATGCATGGACTCCAGCATAGAAACCGACCGCCCCTTCCCCGCTTCTCTGCCTCAGGACACCAAGGAGCACGGCTGGCCATAGAGCATGCAACTTTCCCGGATGTAAAATGTGAAGAACTTCACTCGCTTTCCCTGCTGTGATTTTCTTCCTCAAAATAATGTCTTTCCTGGGTTAATTTTGCACTTTGTTAAAAGTATAGCACTGTGGAAAAGTCCTAGGCGGTCAAAACAAAAATGTTAAAATGACCTTCATGTTGGTGTGAAATATGAGATTTTGCCAGTCTTTGCCTCTCCCAAGGACACCTCAGGATTTGCAGCAACTGTCCAATACACCTATGCTTTTTTTACTTGACCACTAGCATACCATGTTAGGCTAATCAATACTTTATCGATTTATTTAACTAATTAAGTCAATTAATTAATAGAGCTGGAGGTGAAATTTAATGAATACATGGAATGGCTGAGGTGCCCCTGAAGAAAGGTTTGGAAACCAAAGCATCTCACCATCCAACTAAATACCAGTAACTTTTTTGGAGAACCCCGGTATTTCTTATTGTGTTACTGATAATTTTTGTATGTTTTAATGTTAAATAGTGTTTTTTTTTAACAAATATACACATATACACTCACTACCCAGATAAATAGCCGCACACATTTCTTTTTACTCCCTAAGATGTTTACACACTGTATATTGGACTCTTGTCAGTCAAATGATCACATTCTTAACAATCCTTTTGAAACAATCCAATAAAAAAAAAAATAAAACAGAAAAATCCTAACTGTAATCTTAAAACAGGCACTTGCACTGAGGATTTAAGCAGCTAGTCTTCATTTGTATGTGCCTCCCCACACTGATAAATTATAAGTGAAGATCTCCATTCTTCATTCTCAGATGTGTGATTAGTCCTGCATCATGCTGATCAGTGTTCTTACTTTATCAGTGAACATGAGATCTCGACCTGGAAAGGGTAAGTGTTCCCCTCTGGTCAGCTCCTATTCCCCAGACTTGGCTCTTATGCATGTCCGGAGTGTTTTGCCTCTGCTAGATTTCAGTGCGCACACAGGCTACAGGCAGACATCTTAGCAGATTAATCTGTCTGGTGAAGGGCCTGGGCTTATCAGTGCACTGGGAGAGTCAAGAGGCAGCAGTGGAGATATGTTGTCATGATTACTTTATAGCTATATCTAAGCGATAGCTGGTGTCCCTCCCCCTGCCTGGAACTACGACCCAGAGAAGACACACACAGCTATGCTAAGTAGCCCCATAAGGCGTAAGGCGAATGCACACACTGACCACAACCAGACCCCTCACCACCAGGTTCGGGTCCCCAAAATGTGCCCATGGCAGACGCAGTTCAAGTGATTCATTAAAACCAGCCCCCTCCCTGACATGTGTTTCAGGGATAGCGCGAGTATAGCGCAAATAATGAAGTTACTGTCAGTACTGAAAGAGAAACTGATTCCAAATTGTCCTTTACCATTTACTCATGCATATCTGCATGGTTAAGCATGCAATGAAAATGATTACAGGCTGGGAGAGGACATGATTGGCTAAAAGTGCATTCAGCTCAGGTTTACATGTACAGCAATGGCATTAGATATGGTCTAAATTTCCGCCATGACATTGTAAAAATGTTACATTTTTTGTTTATGTGATACAACTGCAATGTATGAAACATGTTTTATCCAATTTGTTGTCTGTATATATTACACAACATTCGTTACAGAGTACGCAAAAGGTTCTAAACAGTTTATTTTTGAATAAATAGTAACAAGAGACTTAAAAAAGGGTCTCAAATGCAAAGGAGAAGATAAACAAAGCAGGCATTTAGGCAAACTTGCATAGGTCTCGAACCCTGCTGTACACAATCACTTCTCCATGAAAGCATGCATCTTCTCTAAGGTGATGGACATCCACCCATTCCGCAAAGGTCTGACCATGATGGGTCTCTTCTCAGACTTACAAAGGCATGCATGCAGAATTAGGCTGAGCATCAATGATCCCATCAGTCAGGCTAAATGTCCTCTTTATACATACTTGCCTGTACTGGGACAGGAAGGCTGTGCATGAGATGTTCTGGATTGGTGTGTATCTCTCCTGCACTCCTTAGCAACCCAAAGGGCCCTGAGATGGATATAATCAGATCCACTGATGAACAGCAAACCTTGAAGTGGCTAAATATCAGTGAGATGTGATAGAGTAAACCCAGAAAAGGCAGGAATCTACAAAGCAAACGCGGAGGACGTGTTTTCACTAGCTTAGAGTAATTAATGACCTTTATAGAAATCCCATTTTATATCCCAGAATGCTCTGATGTGATACTTTAAAATTTCAATTTCAATTTACATTTATTAGAAGTGTTTATCCAAAGCAACTTACAGTTGAGGGAAGGCTTACAATTTATGTGTGCTACTAGGATAAATCAGTCATACTCAGACACTTATTTATCCCTGTAATAAACAGAACTACAGTTGCTTCCTCACATTTGCTTGTATTTTGCTTGTTAAAATATTCATCCAAATGGCTCAAATGCAAGGGGGAACACTTCTTTCAGAAACTTACTTGACTTCAAATTTCGGCACATTTTTAACAAATGCAAACAAATTCCCCAAATCATAGGCCTCCTAAGTGAACGAACATGTTCTGTGCTAAGATTGAGATGTTTTACGTCTGGCTTATGTAATACGCCACCCTCTGTGACGTGGATCTGAGTCAATGCTGCCCACAGCAACAATTTACCGAGATATGAAATCTCTGCAGGAGATCTGAAGCTAATCACTGAGCAAGTGCTTCAAGAAGATAATGAAATCGATGCTAACTGTCTTTCATCTTAATTAACGAGTCGCTCTGTTGGGGCTTTGATGCTCAACCTGCAAGCGGACAGAATGTAAAGCACAGGAGTTCCACAAGGTGACCCTCGCACACAACGCCCACATCAGCTGGCTGGTCTGGACAATCTGTTGCGTGAGGATGGCTGCTGATCCTCTCACAGCTTCACACGGGCGCCTAGGTTGTGCCACCAGTGTTTACAGCGGCTCTGCGAAACCTGAAGCGGGGACGGGGTCAGCAGTGCCCCCCCCCCCCCTTTCTCACGGGGAGGGGGACAGGGAAAGCCTCCGATCGTGTGGGGAGGCGATAGAAGCCTGGTCAGCCGCCTGTAATGGGATTGGGTTTCCACACAACTTGTTGCTTGATGCTAAATAAACTCTGGCATGTGACGATGAAACCAAACGCTACGAACCCCCTCGTCTTGCACCGGATGGAGGGTCATGCACCAAAAGGGCCCTCAGAGCTTCCTTCAGTCTCTGCCCTATCCTGCTGGGACCCTGGCCAGGATTTCTGTCCCCTTCTTTCAACACCGGCTTGTCAAGAAAGGAGGCCCTATACTCAGAGATGTCAAAGACATGGATACTCTGGCAGGTTCAAGAGCTCCTGCCCTTGACAGGGGCACCTTGAATATGAAAACTATCAGTTGATTGGAGTCTCTGAGAGTCAACTAAAGAAGTGGAAACTTCCAGTACCTTCACACCATGCAATGCATCACCTCAAAGTGCCTGAGAGGAACCCATATGTCGCCTAAGCAGCATCATACTCACGATCTCATAGCCAAGTCAGCTTGGATCAGTGAAAATGGCTGGAGCTGAGCCCCAGTGTAGCCTGGAAAGCTCAGAGGGGCCACCCACGCTAATCAAAGGATTTACCACTTCAAGGGGGATACAGCAATCAACGCAATTAGCAATGAGGCTGCTGGACCCAAAGGCAGAGAGACGCATGGGACAAATGCTAATCAGACAGGTCCACATCCAAGTTTCAGGAAGGCATCAACAAATGGAAGTTCATACCTGACGTCAAAACATGCCCTCAGTAGCCACATGACCTGCCTAATATCGGGCGGGACCCCATCTTGTGTACAAAACAGACAAAATTTTTCAGAGGCCACTGAAAGGAGATTCAACGTCTGGGATCATATAAGTCACATATGCTAATGGACCCACCCGCTGAGAACCTTATTTCTTCATTTTACTTCGATTCTAACAAACATCACTTGCTCAGGTCAGCACAGGTGCCAGGATAACATCGATATAATGCTTTACCTACCACCAAGAAACCAACGAGAATGTCTATCCAGCATTGTAAAACTATTACATTTTATCAGAATAAACCAACTAACATTAACACTTGAGCAATAGCATATTCAGCTCACAGACACCAGCAAATGCAGTGTTTGTACAAACTTACACTCCTATTTCCTGGTGGTTCAGCTTTCAGCATGGCTAAGCAATCGGTCTTAAAATCCTCTCTAATCTCATTGAAATGTCTTTAAGGAGGTCACCCAAAAGAGATTTAGTGAGATTTCCCTTTAAATACCTCGCTCTACAGCGTGCTCTTGTCAGAGCCAATCAATGCTCACTGATTAACTCCTATAATTCATTCTAGCTAATTGTCTCTGTATGTTTTAATTAGTAAACAGCAGATGACTATCCAGGTCAATATGACCTCCTTAACGGACAGAGACAGTGCATCTTTCACTTGTTATGGCCGCCTCCCAAAGGGACACGTCGAATATTTATACTCCGTTCGATAGAAAGAGTAGGTCACTGGGCCACCTCTATAAATCATTTGCCAGGCAAGTAAAACAAATGATTTTTAAAACCAGACTTATATACATATTATATTCCTTCATTACTGTTTATAAGTGTTCAGACTGAAGGAAAAAGCACATCATCCATTTGGATGCTGTCAGGTTTGTTACAGACACAATCCTGCAAGCAACAGTAACTTTAATGGGTTAAATATCATGCTCACACTCTTTGACGGTACAGAATATTATCTTATATACTCAAAATCACTCTTCTGACTCCATCTCTAGGATTAAAAAGTGTTACGTAAATTCTAAACCTCTCGCATTACAGATTTACATTGTTTTGTCATGTGTGCGTTTAGTTGGGACAGAATGCATCCACCTCCGGTTCCCGCATCTCCAAATTCTCTTTCTCATTAAATGCAAATAGTTATGGGGGGTGTGAAATGGCCCAACCCCCAAACTCAACCCCCATCACCATGATGGCAGCTGCTGGCCTGATTATAGATCACACTGAGGCTCAGAATCTACTGCCAATCAAGAAGCACATAATGAGTGGGATCCTGGTGCTGTACTGGGGGAATAACGCTGACGTGCCCGTCTACTGAAAGATATAAGATGCGGTGAACAGAACGGAGCTCTGCGCTGGAGATCATGCTGTAACCATCTGATGGAAACAAACGCTGATAACAGTGCGGTATAGGAGTCACTGGTCGGCTGATTTTCATTTTAAATTAAATTAAAATGGTAGAGTGGTAAGGGTTCCCAAAGAGGTCGACCTTTGATTTGATAGATGAACTCTATCAAAGTCCAGGTAAATAAGGATAGACCAGGAAATTTTCTCTAAATAAAACATGATTGCATTATGTAATTTTCCAAATAATTTATTAAACATAATTTGGCTCTTCATATAAGTATATACATATATTTAACAAATAGCATTTTCTATGCAGTGATCACAAATAAACATTTAATTCAGATATGTTGCTGACCATCGTGAAAGAACATTATGCATAACAAACAAGTGTGCTTTCGACGCCGAGTCAAGCCCAGTGCCATGGCAGCAGCTGTGCTCAGCGCCCCCTGGTGTTCATCTTTGGTCGTAGGCATGGTTCTGCCACCTCCTGCTGGTGCCATTCCTTCCTGGTTCATATTTTCCCTGGTTTCGCAGGTGTAAATATTCATGAGCCCGGAAGAATCCAGCACAAGTCATTTCCAAGTTGCCCCTTTTGAAGCAAAGGCAGCAGGTCAGGAACCTGTGGCGGGTGTAGAGGATGAAGCACCCGTGGAGCGAGACTGACCTCCTGGGCAACTGTCACATGGGACTTAAAAAGAAAAACATGCGGCTCAGCCTCCCGCCGGCTTCTTTTGGTTCCGCCAAATCCGCCCGTGGGGGTCAGCGCGCCGTTTTCGGTGGGCGTCATTAGTCGAAGTGCCTCTCCTTTGTTTCAGAGGTGAATGAAAGAGGAAAACATTCAGAGATCCAGTGATGAACAAAACCCACCCGGAGGGAGGAGGAGGGCTTTCGGTAACAAAGCTCAAGCCCCCTGTGTTTGTTTGTCGGCCCTCTGAATGGGCCCTTTCCTTTGTGTTCACAGCCTGTGGCCATGGCTGCACTTTCAAGGCAATTATGTTTGTACTGTTCCGCTGTGAAGTTACTCTAAATGACTTAAACTTCAAGTTGGATATGCAAAATTCTGACATATAAACTAGTGCCTATTATATAAAACTCAGCCTAGTCTACAATCCCTTCAGTCACCCACAGTGTCATTTTATTGTTGATTAATCTGAACCAGGCCAAAACGTCATTTGAAAAATGATCAGTACGGGAAGTGGAATCTATCTTTGTCTGCTTAAATCTGAAATCTAGCACATATGAACAAATAGCATCTGTGACCAAGTACCTGCTGGTCAATTATGAGCGCACTTCCCAGGATCCATCTGGGTTGCCCAGTCCAGGCAACACTTCATCTTGGCTTTGGACAGTAGGCCTACCCTCACTTAGCACAACAGTCCTCTGTAGCTCCCCATTCTCCATATCTCCATAAAGTCTCCGTAGACCATTGCATAAGTATTGGGAATATTTATATACTTGTTATATTTGTTTTCTAATACATTGATCAGAGTTCATTCATATCAGTTTAACATTAGAATTGGTTCTTCTCTGAAATATAAAACAGGTGACATCTTCACCATAGCTTGCCAAAAAATAGTTAAAGCCAAGTTAACGGGGAAATTAAGCTAACCTTGTACTGTAAATTCTGACCAGCTGGATTTTTTCACCCATTCACAATATTTAATTCATTGTTTGAATGAAGAAAGAACTTGTTCTCCAGGTCGTTTTTCTATGGTAAATACAGGAATATGACATCATCATAAGTGCAATTAATTAAATAATTAATGCTAATGCTCATTTTTGGGACTAATGCTTGTTCTGGTACAGATTTCCAATCTGTAGTCCATGCCCAGGCAGTGTTAAATGGGCGGAGGACCAACTGCCAGCACAGACTAGTCAGTAATAAAAAAGGTAAGTTAGTCCGCAAATAGCTCCAGCAAGGGTACGTCACAAATTTTCTGGCAGCGGTTGTCTTTGCTGAGCACGCTTGACCTTTTACAGCAGCGCCGGTGTCCTGGATGCAGCAATCAGAAAAGTTCTGGGTGCAGACTGGCAGAAGTTCCCTTGCGGGTACAAGCTGTGACACCGTGGTATTATGAAACAGAAGAAGTAGCGGTTAGGGAGCCAGCTGGCTGCTCTTTGCAGAGGCCAGTCAGGGAACAATGCGCAAAACGCTAGGGGAGAAAAGACTGCAGAACGTCCATGAGAGAAGAGAAAAGCGGCAAGCTGCCCGCTGCCGAAGCCCAGATTTAGCCACCACCTCCGTTACACTAATGCCAAACGAACACGGCACATCTGTAATGGATTTACTAATTACACATGTAACACATAGTGCTCAGAAGATTTATTCTGCCTTTGAAACATTGACAGATTGAAAGGTAATTTGTGGAAACGGTTTTGCCATATGCATTAGTTTCTTTAATTCAAGCCAAAGTGAGTCGGACTTGTTAACTTCTCTTAAAGAGCAGTCGGAGGGGAGTGTTTTC
>JAODJW010000127.1:27768880-27785773 GCA_026777045.1 Hyperopisus bebe | reverse complement strand
GAACAATGCGCAAAACGCTAGGGGAGAAAAGACTGCAGAACGTCCATGAGAGAAGAGAAAAGCGGCAAGCTGCCCGCCGCCGAAGCCCAGATTTAGCCACCACCCCCATTACATTAATGCCGAACGAACACGGCACATCTGTAATGGATTTACTAATTACACATGTAACACATAGCGCTCAGAAGATTTATTCTGCCTTTGAAACATTGACAGATTGAAAGGTAATTTGTGGAAACGGTTTTGCCATGTGCGTTAGTTTCTTTAATTCAAGCCAAAGTGAGTCGGACTTGTTAACTTCTCTTAAAGAGCAGTCGGAGGGGAGTGTTTTCAGTTTACCTGCACGTCACATGTCTACACTGCCTGTTAAAGGCTTTCCTACCCCCTGACAAAACATAATCCATTTCATTTCAAAATCCAACCTCCTCTGCCTCTCTCACTGTGGCCTGCTAGTCTGTGGTAGTTTGTGCTACTTTCTGAGTGGTCTCTAACTTTATCACCCATGTGTTAAGCCCCCTTCAGTAGCAAAGCTGTTCTGCTTATATGCAGCACACATCAGTCCAGAAACATCACAAACATTAGGATGCAAAATAAATATTTTGTTATATACTGTGGGGCTTCTCCATCCATCCATCCATCCATCCTTCAAAATTCAAAGGGGAAAACTAATCCCAACATGACAACCTTAACCCCTACCCCAGCCCTAACCTTAACATAATAACCAAACAAAATACGAGACTTTAGGCATTTTTCATTTTTGGATTGCATTGACAGATCTTTGTGAGAACCTGAAAAATGATCCCCACAATGTCAAAATAACACAATGTAATATAAACATAATTCACACACACACACTCATACGCACACTGCACAATAGATCATTGGCCCAGATTAATTTAGGATTTAATTAAATACATGTCTAGAAAAGTCTATAGCAGTGGCACTCAAGCTTACAGTAAGCCCTAGCCATGTATCACCTTTGTAACTGACGTTTACATACACTGATACTTTTGGGTACCATATGAGAAATTAAAAAACAACACCAATAGTTTTTTGTAAACTGTGATAGAAACGTGTGTGAGAAGGCTGAACTGAACGCCACATCATAAATCTCTATTTTGCTTTGTAGCCTAAGCCTTCTTCCCCAACAAAGGCGATGATCATTGGTCAATCACTGTCTGATATCGCTGATTATCGATAATAGTGTCGTAACAGCCAGCCATAGCACTCACAGACACACACCGACACATGCACACTATGGGCAATTTAGAAATTGAAAAATGCCACTTGACCTAACACCAAGTCTTTGGACTGCTGCAGGAAACCCACATGGCACATGCAGAGTGGGGGGGTGGGGGGGTAAATCCCCAAACCTATTTTTAATTTCTACCCATTTATTACTGTCATTAATTATTATTAGCAGTAGTAGTAACACTAGTAGTAGTGTATGGAATGGGGGAGGGTGTGGGCATGCTGGCTGAGTGGAGACAGGTGTCTGGACACACACGGGCAGTCGAGCCTCCCTGATCCCCGTGCAGGGCAATCACTGACACAGAGCGCTGCACACATGAAAGAGCGTGAAATTCATACCCACTGAGGGGAGCACATGCAAGGACCAAAATGATCACCCAGCACTATGCAGAACTCAAAAGCCATAAGCATTTGCAGTGCTTGTATGCTTTGAGAATATTTTATTCCCCCATTGATCAGGGCCCAGAACGGCATGCCAGAGGAGGAACTATGACCTGTGACCTTTAACCTATGACCTGCATTCTGCCACAACTTCAAGGCCTCGTCTCAAAGCACACCCACTCCTGCCAGCTCCTGCTCCTCCCTGCGTCTGATGCGCATTACAACCGTGTGACAGTCAGCATGGTGCAGCAGACGTGGGCAAAAGAGCCATGCAGAAGAGCAGAAATATCTCACACAAGCGTCAATTAATCACAGGCGGCAAGACAGCCGCCAGTGTCATTCTGAAGATGTCAAGAAGTCAACTAACATTTTCCCACACAAAACTAGAAAATGAGAAACATTCATTTATAACAGCAACAACAATAGTATTAAAAAAACAATAATAAACAACAAGCTGCAGCAGCAGAAACAACAACAACAATAATATTAATAATATTTTCATGGTGGTGAATGTCTGAAATTATATGCTTAGAAATAATAAGTTAAAATTAAGTTAAAGTTGAAATAAGTTAAAATTGTTAAATTACTGCCACAACAGCAAAATAGAGTTCTAACTGTCAAGCAGATGAACATCTTAGACACACACTGTCCACTGAGACAATACAACTTCAGCATTAAGAAATTCATAGGGAGGACTTTCCATCTCAAAGCTCTGGTATGTTAAAGTCAAGGTTCCTTGAAAGTCTCACTCAAGTTCTGTGTTACTGGACAAAACCATAAAACCAGGACACAACCTGGTGTCTCAAACTACTTTCCCACAGGGGAGGGGGTGCATTTGACGGAGAAGGCAGGACGGGTCATGTCATCGAAAGACCCACATAAATAATGTGTGTGGTACTAAGCAGCAGAGCCCCTGGCGCTGCTGGCCTGTTTTATGGGAGGTGAGGTGACGCTGCACCCCTAGTCGTAATGAGGACTCCCTCACTCTGAGGCTAATTGACCAGGTAAGGGTGGGAACCGTGCCACTTCACGGACAGGCCATAAAATATCAAGTTACCAAGCTATTAAACTGATACATGGCCACGTGAATGTCAGCTGCTGATCTACTGCTTTGCGCAAGTGTTTCAATAACCGAATGTAAATGAAAACGAAGTACGAGAACCTCCAACTGTTTCGTTTCGCATAAACTTGCAGCCAGTAAAATATCATGCTGTTAGCTGTCCAGGATAAAGGTATCAGCTTCAACACAAATAAAAATCATTAGTACATAAAAAAAACGAGAGGTAGATAAAAAACATAAAAACAGAAAGGATTCATACTGTGACCTTCTTTACCTGTGCTGCTGCCCCTGAATCAAACGGAGACGTTAATGAGTTCTTCAGCATCTCAGATCAGTATTGTGACTTAGATTCTAGCCGCAGGATGCGCGCTTAGTAGTAAATGCATCTGGATGTCATGTTGGATACATGGAGGTTTGAAGTTCATGATAAAATGCTTGGCTTGTGGTTTCTGATTGAGGGTCAGGGAATGGGAGTCCTGACCAGGAGAGAGTGAAGACGAGAAGAACAGCAACAGCAGAGTAACTGACACAGGTACCGCATGAAGTGCCAGGCTGCTCTCTCAAAACCATTAATCTGGCAGCGAACAGCATCTAAAATTTATATCAGCTAACTAATATAGCTCTGGAATGTACAGCTTAAACAGCATAAATTAGATAAAGGAATTGCTAATAGGCACTGAGTGCTTTTGAGTTAATTGAGAGCCTTCTCACAGTGCTCCAAGCCAGTACAAACTTTAGGGGTTCTACTTGGTGGGGCCTCCCCCTATGTTCCATAAAAGCCACACAACTAAAGCCAATATCTTCAACTTGTAGGATCACGTTACACTGCACCATAAAATCGGTCCCCTTTCAAAGGGGCCGGTCCCTGTGTTTACAGCGGAAGAGCTTGGGCAGCAGGGAAATATGCTAAAACATCCTCAATTAGATCTGATTAGAAAAACATGGTCTAAAAGCTTGTAGAGTCCAAGCTGGAATATAAAGCTGTTAGAGTTGTACTAGATTTAGAGTTTGTAAAAATAACAGAATCATCCAATGCTGGGCTGAATTGGCAAAGATATGATCAGTACAACTGCGGGCAAGGCTGATAAAAGTGATGTCAGCTTAAGAAGTAGGTATTTGGATCATAATAGGGGTAATACAGCATAATAATAAAGATGGAGTCAGATCTGTAAGTAAGCATAAGATAAGATGAACATTATTAATAACCTGAAGGGAAATCTTGGTGTTCCTGCTGTAGTTATAAACGGCATCAGACTATATACAGAACACATAGACACAGTATAAAGAGTCATTAAGACGGAGAGTATAAAGAGGTTAAGTTAACGCACTTTGACAGACATATCATAGTTTTACACTATCATGAACATAATATATTTTTTTTTTGACTAAGAAGACTAAGTCTAAGTTTGCACAGTACTGTTTGTATATCTGTATATATTTCTATTTTTTAAACACACATGCATGCAAGCACGCACACACGCAGGTTTGTAATTATAATCCCCCCCCCCCCAATTATTGTGGGGTCTCTTCATTTCTCTGGGGAAAACTCTAATCCCAACATGACGACCTTAAACCCCACCCAGCCCTAACCATAAGCAACCAAACAAAATACAAGACTTTTGGCATTTTTTGATTACATTCAAAGATCTTTGTGTGGACCAGAAAAATGGTCCCCACAATATCAAAATAAGGTTTTTATGATGTTATGGGGAGTATTTGGTCCTCACAATGTAATATAAACATAATCCACACACACACGCACGCACACACACACACACAATGAACTGTATTCAGATAAATCAAATAATAGCTGAAGTCTAAGACCTGAGATTGTACTACACAAGGTGATGAGTGTCAGAATATGTAAACATAGGCCACGAGGTTAGGTGGTTTGGTGTGAGTTGACATGGCGCATAGCATTGGTGTGCAAGCTCATTTTCATGTGGGGAAAAGACGATGCTCTCCCAGGATCGGATGTCAGAAAGTCTTAAAGAAGCTGTGGGATTGGTCAGTATAAGTCTGTTAGTGGAAAGAGACTTGGACAAGGTCAGTCCTTTACAGTCTCTGGTGTCCCATTCAAAATGGAAAAGTCCCGTCTGATGGACAACAGGCAATTTGTTCACTGTTAAGTTTCACAAGGAATATTCTGCGAACCTTTTTCAAGGTCACCATGTAACGACATATTCAGATGTAGGCCGTAGTTTATGTGCACAATACTATCCAAACACCTGCTTCTTGCATTACATTTGCCTGCATCAATCACTATAAGGGACGAGATCCTGCCTAGCAAAGGTAAACCCTGGGGGGTGGGGAGGGGGGCAGTTTGGCAGGGCTGGCCCACATTGCTGTTGCACGCCCCCCCTTCTATTCTCTTTGGCACCTTCCACCACTCCTCCTCCTGTCAGCTTGCCAGGGACCTGATGGGGTCCAGATGTACCCAAACACTCAGAAACACCGGTTTTACTGGACGATGAAGACTGGTGCAGACCAGAGCAAAGCCCACTGCAGTAAACATCAAGGGAAAGCAAAAGACGATCCATTAAACACAACTCTTAATATCGCTACAGTTCTATTGAGAATGTTTCTGCCAATTTGTACAACACGTTCAGTAAGGTTTGGAGTGGCAGGCATTCTTATTGTGTGAATTGTTTTCCTAAAGGCTATCTTCTATGGTTCTTCTTCGACAGTATCCATGAATACCTTCATAACTGTCATCATCACAAATTGATAATGTGAAATAATGGAATTTAAGAGCATTTGTCCATGATAATGCATATATGCTGCTGGGAGGAAACTAATTATATTTGAACTCTATTTAAAATAATCTTTTGCCTTCTAATGCCTTGGTCTGGGGGTCCCGCTTGAGTCACCCACCTGTATGTGGCTGGGTGCTCAGCCTATTCCCCATTCTTCACCTCCTTTTAAGTTAATGCAAAACAGGCTGAAAATGCTACAAGGAGACAAGGAACTGTGGTCTATTGTTGGAAATTAGAGCATGAAGATTGGGATTGGGTCACCAAGTATGGTTATGTATCAGTAACCCAGCACTGTTAAGTGATATGACTTCCACTGCATAGACCTCACACCATGTTGGGGTCCAAGTTCTCTGTCACTGTTTGACTCACTCGTATCATTGTTGGCAATGTCGTTCCGGTAAATATACCATATCATGTGCTGAGGAACCCTACTCCCTTGCTGAACTTCACTTCCTGTAATGAGAATGTCTACTGATGCATGTCATTCAAAGACACTGATTATTCTGTCCCCTGTCAGATAATAACTCTATTTCTCATTCTCTCTCTCCATAGTGCATCCTAAGAATAACAAAAAAAGTGAGATAGTCAAGTTCAGCAGAATAAAAGCATTAGTGTTTGAAGTGTTTAGTGTAGTGGGGACGGCCATTGTGTGACCTGGATCAGCGTGACTTGGTCAGGTTGACCAGAGAAACAGGTGAGACTGACTAACTGTGATGTATTAACTAGTAAAATAGCACCTGGAAGACACCACCTCAGGGTGTTTGGTGGGGGGAGGGAGTGGTGGAATGAACCATCCAGAGCTAAACTACTAGGCTTTGTGCAGGGCTGTGTATTTCATAAAGAAGTATTTTCTGTTCTGAGATGGGCATCACCTGCAAAACCACTGCACCTTAAACCTAATCCATCATTTCAAGCTTGATGGATCCACAATCCATCTCCACTGTCGCTGGTGGCGCTTCCAGATGATGGAGGTCAGACCCTGAGGGACACTGAGGACTGGCGGCAAAGTGATGGAGCGTGAGGCTGCGGACCATCTCCACGGGCCAAGGGCTGATTCAAATGAACGTTTGCTACTGTGTTTTTTTTTTTTTTTGGATGGGGGTGGGGGGGTGTTTTTAGAAAGAGCTCTTGCCTGAGGACTGATTGAGATGCAGCCTGGGATGTCCTCCGTCGATGCTCATTCAGGTCTCCTGCCAGAGCCGATGGAGCAGAAAATGAGCAGATTGATGGATTCGGAGCCTTTGGAGGCGGAGGTGACCGGGGGCCCTACATTCGCCCAAACCAACTTTGATTAGCATGTGATATGAGCCCCTTCCAGTGAGAATATGCGCTCAATTTACAATCTGACCACATTAATATCCATGACATATGAACTCCAACAGCAGGTGAACACTGAAGACTGTCTTGGACGTAGGTGACAAATATCTGTCCCTGGGACCCTGCCAAGAGAAACCTCCCAGAACTATTTCTCATTTTCATAGTGGGTTTTGCTACAGCTCCCAAGTCCGCTTCCCGGCAGGACTGGACCTTTTTGCTATCTGCCATCTATTCCTCACAAAATTAAGTTTCTGTTCAAAAACAGCCGTTGCCTTCTCCACCAGAGATGTCTACTTATGGATTATTAATGATAGGTTCCATAAAGAAGTGGTATTGATTTTCTTTTTCCCACTTTCCTTTGAACGGTGCATGTATTGCTGAGTTATGGAGACCTATCAGAAGGAGAAAAGATGAAAAATTAACTCTGCGGGGAGTTTCTCCCAGGATCAGAAGTGTAAACTAACCAGCTCCATGGAAACACTCATACTATTGCATCTATAAATCCTGAGATGTAATAGAATATAGATGAGAAAGGAAACAGAAGAAACGCAGAACAGCCTTGTTCTGATTTTTCAGAGGAAAGAAATTCCACATAAAGCATCCAAAAACATTCCTATAGTCACTTCCACCAAAAACGTGATGTTTCTGTTCTCAAAGGAGTATGAATGACAAAACATTTTCTGCTTCAATTACTCATCTGCAAGAAGAATGGACCATTCCATTGGTCTGTTTGAGAGTTAGGGAAGCGCCAGGATGTTTGCTTGGGGGTGCATGAAACGGGAGTAACTGAGTAAACACAACCAAGAAATACTCCTTGGGGGTGCATGAAACGGGAGTAACTGAGTAAACACAACCAAGAAATACTCCTTGTCAGCCAGCCCTCCATCACAGCAAATGTCATTTTTGGACAGGCAGGATGTCGCTGAATGTTAAAATCTTGCTGGAATCTTCTCTGCTTTCCTCAGCGGTTGAACACACACACAAACACACAAAACAACAAACATGAATGTGGTTAACATGAGCAGATTAACTTGTCAGGCACAGAAAAATCTAATGTAAATGCTGTAGTAGCCTCCTTCTCCATTTCCCCAATTCCAAAGCTAGTTCCTTATGTGAGTCTCTATAGGCTGAGTGGTACAGTACATTACAGTACATTTATGCGTCTAACATCACACTCTTTCTCCACATTGAGTGCAATTGACATAAATCCAAAACCCCTCAAAATCATGAAGTTAACACCTTATTGTCCTCGTTCTTGGATATATCCCTCATTCTCCTTGTGCTCCTGTATAACCCAGATATTATACTGATTATGTTTATGATTATGCCTATTAAGGGGTAGTACATCAGGCTGAAATCTAGTAGCTCTATTCTTTCTTGAACATTTTAAGAGACTCAGCCAAGCCAGTGCTTCTTCAGGAGTTATAAGGCCTGTTTAATGTACAACCTCAGTCCAACTTTGAAGTGTGCTGCAACTTTCCTTATCAGCTACAGAATGCTCACAAGGGTGTAGCTAATGAGGACCTCTCTCCTGTTGGGATGCTCATTTATAACAGGCTCTCCTAGCAGAGTAATTAGAGCCGAGCTGTGGGCCCCAGGTCAGGACATTTCATCACATGAGCATTTTCAGAAAAAGGTTCATTAAAACAAAAACACTGTCGTCTCTCCAGTGCTCATATCCGCAGAATGAACCACTTTGTCTTCTGGTCTTGTTTACACTAAAAGCTGTGAGGCTCTGGGGGACAAGGTGACTTTGGCACAGCCAAAATAACTAGGTCATAGAGATGCAGTCCTTCACTAACCTTTTCTAATGAGGAGGGTCTGACCCTCCTGCTGACCCTAAAGATCTTCCCCTAGGTTTTGTGTGTGTATTTCTATGTCACAGGTTTTCCTGTATATGTTATGTTCTAGGCTGATAGTTCTGAACATCGGCTGGAAATACAGTACCAGTCAAAAAAACTCCAAGCTGACTACAAAGGAGAGCAATAGTGTTGCATCACATGACCTAGTCACCTGACCTAAACCGAGTAGAGAGGTTTGGGAGGAGTTTGACCAGAGAATGAAGGAAAAGCGACCAATGAGAGCTCAGCATATATGTGGGACCTCCTTCAGGACAGCTGGAAAAGCACCTCAGGAGGCCACCTCATGAAACTGGCATGGAAATAGGGTCAGTCAGTCCCTGGAGAAATTGGGGTTAATAGCCTAGCTCAAAGGCCCAATGATAGGATCACTCTGCCAACCACAGGATTTGAACCAGCAACTTTCTGAGTTCCAACCCACAGACCTGCCATCCTTTTTGGTCAGTGCATAATTCCATACATGTTATATAGTTTTAATTATTGTCTTTATAATTATTGTAAAATGTAGAGAATAGTACAAATAAACCTTTCTATGGGTGGGTGCGTCTAAACTTTTGACTGGTACTGTATGCCTCACAAGCTCCATGATGTACCTAATGATCCAGGGACATCTGTTACTTCTTCATTGAAAAAAATGAAATAAAACCTAGCTTTTCGGTCAGAAAGAATGATTGACTCACTCCCAGGTAATGTATTAACTGCACCAAGAGTGAAAACATAATATCAGGAAGACATCGAATCACAGAGGTAAGACAGAAAGGATAGCACTGGCAATGTGAGAACCGGTGCAGGTGATGTATGAAGCTTTCACAGCGGGGGGTGGAGGGTTTGGGGCCTCTGTAAACACATTCTGTTTTTTGGTTAAAACCCCTAATAAAAACACACAGGATCACAAAGAAGTTCATGAAAGAATCTTCGATTAAGCACTGATTAATATAAATATAAATCAAATGAGAAGGTCTGATAGTAATGGTTTTATGTACTCAAACTTAATGACAATGCCATTTTTTACTCAACCAGGTCTGACTTGGAATGAAATTACGGCTCACTTTACAGAAATCAGACTGCAGTCTGATGACAGCACAGTAATAATTATGTTAAAACAGGGCAGGAAGTGATTTCTGGAAGACTCACAGCAAGAGATTTTTGACACAACAACCTCAATGAGCTTTATCAGGAGTGGCTGCTTCTGTGTCATGGAATGTGTCAGACACAGCAGTGACCTTCTTCATCATAGTAGAACCAAAACATCACCCCTTCATTTTGACTGATGTTTACATATTTGTTCTCATGAATCCCAGGGATTCATGAGACACCTCCAGCCACCAAACAAGCATCTCTTTCCACAACCAAAAAGTAAACACACACCTGGAACATCATTTATGCAAAAACGAAGTGCCAGAAGGTTATAAGTTCAGAAGAAGACGACATTCTCTTTTACTGCTTCTAAAGTCTCCCAATATACACAAATTAATAACAGCTAACATTGTGTACATGATGTGTTATTCTTATACATGATGGGTTATTCAATTCACGGTCCTCGAGGTCCGAGCACTGCTGGTTTTCCAGCCTTCCTTTACCTGTCAGTCTGGTGTGAAGCCTCTGACCAATCAGAATCAGTAATTATTAAACTAACTACCTGGGAGAACTGAAAACAAGGCCTGGATCTGGAATCGAGGTCCAGATTTGAAGAACTCTGTTCTGAACCTTTACTGTTAAGTACAGCGTGCCAGTCTTTGGGGACCCCCTGGGAGTTGGGAAGGAGCAAAAACATGGAACACCCCGGGGGCTTCCAAGGACTGGTTTGAGAAATATTGCTCTAGAATGCTACATTACAGTAAACACAGGTAGACAATATGCAATACTATATGGCACAATAAATTATTACTATGGAAGATGGATGGCTTATATACCTACAGACAATAGGGGTTATACTCATCATGCTAATGTATATTTGGGCCAGACTGAAGTGAAGTAGATTTTTTTTTTGTACAATTAGTCTTTTGGAACACAAAGTCTGTTTGTTAACACAGTTAGGAAGACTGTCACTTGAAGAATCCTGGACCAAACTGAAAAGAAATACTCAAATTTGTTTTCAAATATTCTCCCGCTAATTTCCACTTATGGCCACGAGTTCTAGTATTTAAACTAATATTGAAATAGCCATTTGGCTGAACAGCATCCAGATCCATGACATTCATGTTATGTCTGACTTTGACACACATGGGGTGCTTGGAGTTGCTGTGTATGAATCTAAGAGGTTATCAGCGTTAATGTATAAATAGGATGACACAACAAATGCTGAACAAGGTAGTGGGAAAATAATTACAAAGATAACAGGCAGTAGGGTAAATATATTTTTGTAGAATTTTGAGTAGCAAAATATTTTTGTTGTCTGTAAGATAATTGTACCTATTAGACTGGATCTACCATCAAGCTAGTAAGGTGGGGGAATGAATTCATGCAAAGTATTTCTCTGCCACAGCAGGTGACAGGGGGTTGGGGGTGGGGGGGAGGAGCTGCAGGCTGGGCTCTGTCATGTCCGCACCCAGCGCGTGGCTCATGCCGATGTTTTCGCATCCCTGGAGACTGTCCTATCAGCTCCCTCCCTGTGATTTATACCCTGGCAGCTGAATCACTGGCACTCGGGCCAATGTGAATGGCAATGCAAACAAAGATGGGGGATGACGCGCGGGTAAGGCGATCGCATGCGTTCTGCAGGGGTGACTCGCTGTTAGCGACCAATGGATCTGATTTCTGTCCAAAAAATAATGGTTCACAGACCAAGGACAAGACAAATAATAAAAAGGTGAAGTTCAGACCTATTTGAAAATGCCAATTTACTTCTTCGGTTCCTCTTCCATCAATAACCTGTGTTTGAGTCTGTGTGTGTGTGTGTGTGTGTGTGTGGATTAGGTTTGTATTACATTGTGGAGACCAAATATCCCTCACAATGTGATAAAAACATGTTATTATGATGTTGTGGGGGCCATTTCTCAGGTCCCCACAAAGATCTGTAAATGCTATCAAAAAACTAAAAATGCCAAAAGTCTCTTACTTTGTTTGGTTACTTTTGGTTAAGGTTAGGGGTGGGTAGGGGTTAAGGTTGTCATGTTGGGATTAGAGTTTTCCCCTTAGAAATGAATGGGGAGTCCCCACAAAGATATAATTACAAACCTCTGTGTTTGAGTCTGTGTGTGTGTGTGTGTGTTTGAGTGTGTTTTTGTAATTATTACATTATAGTGATATCAGATATCCCCACAACGTGATAAAAACCTGTAACTTTTTACTGTGTGGGGACATTTTATTCAGTCTGCACAAGTATATCCTGCATTTTATAAAAATCTGGGAATGCAATCAAAAAACTAAAAATGCCAAAAGCCTTGTATTTTGTTTGGTGTTTATGGTTAAGGTTAGGGCTGGGTAGGTGTTAATGGTGTCGTGACTGGGATTAAGGTTTTTTCCCATCAAAGTGAATGGAAGATCCCTCTTTAGATAAGTACGCCAACGTGCGTGTGTGTCCGTGTGGTTGTCATTGATGGGATATGGGTTAGGTCCATAGAAATGAATGGATTGATATCATCATGTTGGGAATCAGTCTCCCAATCTGCACTAGATATAATGCCCAGTTCGTATGGGTGGATTTTATCACCACACCTGGTGGCAGCAGCACTAATGAGCTCAGCTCAAGAAATCCCAAAGCACAGAACCTCACAGACAAATTCAGCATCACAGCAGTGCAAATACAAGCAATAAATTGCTTACAAGACACCATTAAACTGCACGTTTGAAGCTAATATACAGATAAGGACACACATCTGTAATATGTCTTTAATATAATATTTATAATCAGCTGTTGGTGAATAATGAACATCCTGACTATAGTTAGCCTGTAAGACAGCACTTTTATCCATTCACCTACCAGGATATTTATTGAAGTTAGAAATAGACTGCAGACGTGTTGCCTGATTGAATTATCAGGAATCGCCCAGCCCTTGTGGCTACATGCAGAGCTTTGATATTTTCATAACCCTGCCGCCATGACGCAAGATTCCATAACGGATCATGAGAGCAGCTTGTATTCGACACAGATAGTGTCCAACAGCTGCATCCAGCATAACGCAGACTGTGGCCAGTACCAAAAATGGGTCGATGGGCCTTTGGCAACCCCAGCCAAGCCCATTCAAGAATGCAATGTCTACATTGCACGTTCTAACCTGGAGCAGCAATTAGATCATATTCAAAACTTTTGAATTGGAAAAAGAGCTCCCAGGTCCGTCCTGAGCAGCAGACTTACTGATGGAAACCTGGAGATCATCCTATTTATTACTCAACAGCAGTAATTAGGATATTGGTGTGACTTACTGCTAACTGCTTACTCAAATGGAATCTGAAAACCATCACAACGATCCAGCATATCCAGTGGGCTGATTCATATTGATCCAGTTACTTAAATCATGTTATCACAGTTCTTTGACTTTAAATCACCCAATCCACTGTTCTTGGCCGACACTGACAGAATATTGTACCATATATAGAATTTTTCATGGTTTACACAACCCCATTTCCAAAAAAGTTGGGTTCCAAAAAAACATTCAATCATATAAATCATGTAAACAAAGAAGAAGAAAGACAACATATCAAATTCTGAAAGTGAGACATTTTATTGCTTTATGATATACAGTGGTACCTCAGTTCTTAAACTCATTAAAACTCGAATTTCTTAAAAGAATATACTCAATCTGAAGTAACGCTTGTTTCAGCCTCGCATTCGCTGTGATCGCATCGTGCATGTTTACACTAGCTGAATACATATATTTAGACAGTAGAAATACATTTAGACTATGATAGACAGTAACAGTAATTATATAATAAAATACATTTTAAAATAAAGATTTCTTATTAGTTATTTTAATATTAAAAAAATACATTAATACATTTAATTATACAGTCAAACCTCAGATTGGTTTGCGAGTGTTTTGCAAGACGAGCAAAAATTTTAAATAAATTTTAACCTGATAAACGAGCGAGGACGTGCAATACAAGTACTACGTATAGGCTTTGTCTGCCGAGCGTCACGTGATCACAACTGAGCAGATGGTTCTTCTCTCTCTCTTGCTACGGGATTGTGGGTAATCGTTTCCCATGCTCGTTTTTAGTTGGCGTCTCCCAAGCTCGGTCTCAGTCGTATAGTTGAAGCGTAGTAGAAAAGCACCACCCGAATAAGGGTGTAGGAGTTCGAGCGATGAATCTGTTTAACGACAATGCAATGTCACATTTCCGCAAAATCGAAAAGGAGGCAAAAGCGGGTGTCATCGGACAGGTTCCTTGTTAAAGTCGCACAAAAAGAAAAAGATTCCAGTGAGCTAACAGACTGCAGTGACTCCGTTAGTTATAGTGAAAGTCGTCCTACAAAATAACCCTTTTCTCATCTCCCTCCCACCATCCACGATTCTTTTCAAAGGTAAAGTGCAGGTTAATTTGTTTTATGTATTTTTACTTTATATATTGTGATTTTTTATTAGTATTTTTGGGTTGTGGAACGAATCATCTGAGTTTTTATTATTTTTAATGGAAAAATTCGCTTTGATATACGAGTGCTTTCCATTACGAGCACGTTTCCGGAACGAATTATGCTCGCAATCCGAGGTTTTACTGTAATAATATTATCGTGTCGAGCGGGGACTGAACGGAGACAAAGGCGCAGACGTCAGGGTATCGGGGAATACGGGGTTTAATTACAGGTAAGGCCGACAAAACGCAGATGGACAATACAATAACCGGACTGGAGAAACAAACTGAAACGCGGACTAAATACAGAGGACTAATGACAACAACCAGAAACAGCTGATCACACTGGGATTCCACACGGGGTTAACGAGGGGGCGTGGCACACGGAAGGAGCAGACGATCGGGGCAGGACACATTGTTTGGACACATTTATTTTGTTACAGTAAAAATGACTGTTTTGATAAATGTGCTTAGATGTGTTTAGTACAGTATATACTCTTGTTTTATCTGGTTAATTTTATGTTTAAATGTTAAAAAAACATATTTAGGTGTAATTTTTTGGGGAGGGGAACCAATTAAGTTCGAGTTCTGAGGTACTACCGTATATTTGTTTAATTTGAATTTTATGTCAGCAACATTTTTCAAAAAGCTGGGACAGGGGCGTGTTTGGGACTGTGTTGCATCACCTCTTTTTTAACAACATTCTGTAAACATTTCGGAACTGAGACCAGTTGCTGGAAGTTCTGAAAGTGAAATATTATTGCCTGATATCGGATGTCAACTGCTCGACAATTTGTGGTCCCTTTTGTCATATGATTTGTTTAATGATGCACCAAATGTTTCCAGTGGTTCACAGATCTGGACTGCAGGCAGGCCAGTCTAGCACCCAGACTCCTCTACTAGAGAGCCATGCTGTTGTATGCACAGAATGCAGTTTGGCAAAGTCTTGCTGAAATATACAAGGCCTTCTCTGAAAAAGACATTGTCTGGAAGGCAGCATATGTTGCTCCAGAACCTGAATATATCATTCAACATTAATGGTGCCTTCTCTGATGTGCCAGCTACCCAAGCCATGGGCACTAAAGCACCCCCATACCATCACGAATGTTGGCTTATGAACTGTCTACTGATAACAAGCTGGATGGTCCCTCTCCTCTTTAGCCCGGAGGGCACAGTGGCCATGATTTCCAAAAAGAATTTGAAATTTTGATTCATCAGCCCACAGGACAGTTTTCCATTTTGCCTCAGTCCATCTTAAACGAGCTCAGGCCCAGAGAAGTTGGCAGCATGTCTGGATCATGTTTAGATATGGTTTCTTCTTTGCATGGTAGAATTTCATCCTGCATTGGTGGATGCTGCGATGAACTGTGTTCACAGACAGTGGTTTTTGGAAGTGTTTCTGAGCCTATGCAGTGATTTCCACTAGAGAATTGTATCTGTTTTTAATGCAGTGCTGCCTGAGGACCTGAAGATCATGGCTATCCAATATTGGTTTTCAGCCTTGTCCCTTGCATACAGAGATTTCTCCCAGTTCTCTTAAGCTACCGTACCATAGATGATGAAATTCTTAAATTCTTTGCAGTATTACGTTGAGGAGCATTATTAAATTGTTGCCACTATTTGCCCACACAGTATTTCACAGAGTGATGAACCTCTCCTCACCTTCACTGCACAGAGCCTCTGCTTCTCTTGGAGGTTCATGTTATACTCAGTCATCTTACTGACCGGTTGCCAATTAACCTAATCAGTTGTGAGAAATTCAACTGAGTGCTTTGTTTTAGTATTGCACAACTTTTTTAGTATTTTGTTGCCACTGTCCCAAGTTTTTTGAACTTGTAGAATTTTTGAGCTTTTTTCTGGTGTCAAATTTAAATTGAGCATATATACATAAAACAATAAAATTTCTCAGTTTCAACATTTGATATGTTGTCTGTGTTCTATTTTCTAGTTTTTATTCATATTTTACACAGAGTCCCAACTTTTTTGGAAATGGGGTCGCACATTAGTAATGATGATCCTTGCATAATCGCTGAAGGTGTTGTTTTTGTAATTAAGATAAATGAAATAAGTATAATTTATCTGGTTCAAGGTGTAGGCGAGACATGTCAGAATCTCAGATTGTTAGTTGCTTTCTCTAGTCCATGAAATTACCTCATTAACCAAGCCAGTAACATTCTTGCTTGGAGTAAAAGACTTTGATCTTACCAATGAGGCCTTTCTCGTTGGCTCGCCTCACCTTGCCCTGTGAGACTGCAGTTCCTCCATATGTGGATATGGAACACAGACAGGTGCTAGTCTCAGTTAGCACGTCCTCTGAGTCGCTTCAGCAGTGTGAACATATTCACAACTCCTCTGGGGCTCTGTAAGACCTGGTGGTGACAGGTTTCCATGTTGATGGAGGTCATTTAGTTTACACGTACATGATGGCAGAACCTGTCTGATATGTGGAGGACCAGAGGGATCTGGGTCCTGAAGACCTGCCGTTTACAGACTAGTGACTGGAAATCCTCATCTGATCCTTGAATCTTAATACCTGGATTGTGATGATTATATATATAGTGGTACCTCAGTTCTCGAACTCACTAGATATCGTCGAAAAGTCGAACAATCCAGTTTTACCTAGAACTCGATCTGAATATCAGAACCGTGAACGCTGACCTAATATAAATTGTATGCGCCAGGACTACAATGCAATTCTTACTTGAATGCCTTCTTCACAGATTGGACGATTAACCAAATAAAGCAGCGCAACATTACAGTA
>JAODJW010000127.1:27752808-27768780 GCA_026777045.1 Hyperopisus bebe | reverse complement strand
GATCACATGGGGATCCCACACGAGGTTAACGAGGGGGCGTGGCACACGGAAGGAGCGGACGATCGGGGCAGGACAGGACAGGGGTAATGTTGGGATAAGATTTTTATCATTTAGGAAGCCATTAAGAAAAAAAATGCTCTTCTTCTTTTATTCATTTTGTGTCTAAATGCTAAAAAAAACATTTAGGTGTAATTTTGGGGGGCCGGGAACCAATTAATTGCCCGATCAGAACTCGAACTTTTTAGGATTCGATCCGGAGTCCGGAACGCATTAAGTTCGAGAACCAAGGTGCCACTGTGTGTGTGTGTGTGTGTGTGTGTGTGTGTATAATATTATATGTAAGATAATATAAATAATATATCTTACACGTGTGAGTTAAGCGTGTGTGTGTGGTCCAGGTATACCTTACCTTGTGGGGACCGAATTTCCCCAGAACGTGATGAATACATGTTTTTTTTACCTTATGGGGACCAGTTTCCTGGTTCCCATATGGGAAAGCTGTACTCTATAAAAATCTGTGACTGCAATGAAAAAACTAAAAATGCAACTCTTGCATTTTGTTTGGTTACTTATGGTTATGATTAGGGCTGGGTAGGGGTTAAGGTTGTTAGCATTAGCATTTTTCCCATAGAAATGAATGAGTGGCCCCCAACACACACGACTGTGTGTGCGTGTGTGTGTGTGTGTGTGTGTGTGTGTGTGTGTGTGTAAAGCACAGGGTATCTGGCTGCTAACTAGCTAGGTTGCATCTGTTTCACAAGAAAAGCAGTAAAATATTGATACTAGTGTAAATAATTAATATCACGGAATACAGCCACAGGTATTTCTTCTGATTTTGTTCACTTGCTCTTTTGCGCTTCCTAATCAAATGTCGACCTAGGCGATCACCTATGTCACCAATAGGGGGGCCAGCCCTGTCTGACTTTAGCAATCAGCATGACATGAGTTATTTTGCTAGAAAACAGATCAAATCTAAACATCTGTAATCTGTGCTTGACCATGAAGTGAAACCAAAGAGTGCAATCTGTACAAATGTTGTACATGCTTATAAAACTGATTCCTAGGATCTCAAAAAAATATCAGTAATGCAAAAAGCCAACCAGTGCATATAAACTTTTGAGAGAGGGTGATATGAAATGAGAGACACATAGAGGGGGATATACACTTTAAAAAAGTATTTTCATCCTTTCCCAGTGAGTTACCATAGAAACTCATTCCCTCCAGCAAAAACATCCAGAATGTTGTGAATGGATCCAAGGAATTTCAGCAGCAAGCATCTGAGAGATGTACGCGTGATGACATTCTAAGAGGTGCCAAGATTATTCTTTATCGACAGCCAATTATTCAGCCATGCCTTCAGTTCTTCACATTTGTTGTCCACTAACAATGTCTGCAATTGTTCCATGTAAATGCTATGCTCTGTTCTGTCAGTGTTTGGGTCAGAGGTACTCAGCGGCTTCCATTGGTTCTTATTTTCCGGTTACAAAAATTTACACAGCCGAGCCCTGAAACATTAGCAAAAATAAAACTATGTTCCAAAAGGATACCGGAGAATGTTTTCCCCACATGGGTAGTTATAAATGCATGGACCAGCTCAGCAGTCCATCCCGAGAGGAGAATGCTTTGAGATGCCTGAAGGCAAATCCTGACAAAGAAAAGCTATAAATTCAATTACAAGATAGAATCCTGACCCACTGTGGCAGGCTAGGTGGCCTGATGTCATTACATTTTCTGATGTTCTTATCCCCAGAGGAGACAAAAAAGAACATTAAGAAAAAGGGATTTTTAAGAAAACCTTATTATGCCAAACCAATCATTAAGAGCCCGGACTCCACATTGCACGTTTTTCCACATCCTGCAGTATGTCCTAGCAGATCCAGATGGACCAAACGAATCTTGACAATTTTATACTAACCATATATCTCCACACCCAGTGTTTATGGAACATATCTGAGGGAGTAAATTACTTTCTGATCCAAAACTAGACATGGTTTGTTCTGTGTTTACTTAGACGCATTTTAATGCAACGTGATGACGGCAAGCAAGAGCAGTAGGGGAATTATTAAGAGAGAGTGTTAAAGATGGGTCTATTACTCAGCATGAAATGCTGATCCATCTGAGTCTTCATTTAGATTTGAAGTGTGAAATGTGTGTCTTTTTAAAAGACATTCCCTCGTGTATCCTTCCAACAGCCCACTGTTTTGGCATAGTCAGGCTCTCTTGAACTGAATCGATAACATTTCGTTTTACATCAGCCAGTCTGTTTTACATTAGCATTCGTTTGAATGTAATTTGAATTGGCATTTAGCAGTAAAGCACTAAGGAATTAACTCTGTATCAGGCCCTTTAAGAAGGTACCACATCCACTGGCTCCTGCTTCATTAAGCAAAATGAATAATTGATGAAGCATATTAAAAGCTCCCCCAGCACCCCCACTAGCTTATTTGTGAAGCTCTAAACATTGTACTTACTTTACATTGTTAGTTTTCTTAAATGCACAAGAACCAAACTGTCCCGATCACTCACTATGCAGAGTGACCAAGCTGCCCTGACGAGTCACTGTGCAGAAAGTGACCAAGCTGCCCCGATCAGTCACTGTGCAAAAAAGTGACCAAGCTGCCCTGACGAGTCACTGTGCAGAAAGTGACCAAGCTGCCCTGATGAGTCACTGTGCAGAAAGTGACCAAGCTGCCCTGACGAGTCACTGTGCAGAAAGTGACCAAGCTGCCCTGACGAGTCACTGTGCAAAAAAGTGACCAAGCTGCCCTGACGAGTCACTGTGCAGAAAGTGACCAAGCTGCCCTGACGAGTCACTGTGCAGAAAGTGACCAAACTGCCCTGATCAATCACTGTGCAGAGACTGACCGAGCTGCCCTTATCAGTCACTGTACAGAGAGTGACCAGACGGCCCTGATCAGTCACTGTACAGACTGACCATAATGCCCTTATCAGTCACTGTACAATGAGTGACCAGACGGCCCTGATCGGTCACTGCGCAGAGTGTGACCAAAGTGTGAGCGTGACCACTCACTGTGCAAAAAGTGACCAAACTGTCCTGATCAGTCACGGTACAGAGACTGACCAAACTGCCCCAATCGGTCACTATGCAAAAAAGTGACCAAGCTGCCCTGACAAGTCACTATACAGATAGTGACCAAACTGTCCTGATCAGTCACTGTGTATTGATTGACCAAACTGTCCTGATCAGTCAGTGTGCAAAAAGTGACCAAACTGTCCTGACAAGTCACTGTGCAGAGAGTGACCATCTTGCCCAGATCAGTCACTGTGCAGAAAGTGACCAAACTGCCCTGATCAGTCACTGTGTAGTAATTGACCAAACTGCCCTGATCCGTCACTGTACAGAGAGCAACAAACCTGCTCTGATTAGTCACTATGCAGAGAGTGACCAAGCTGCCCTGATCAGTCACTGTGCAGAATGTGACCAAACTGCCCTGATCAGTGAATAAGCCTAAAAATTTATAAAACCCAGTATCCTGGTGGTTAGTCTGAGAAATGTCACCATGCTTCAGTTTAACCTGAAAGCTGACTGTCGGGGAGACCCACTGCTGTCTGGGTGCAGATACAGTGTTGAGCCTCAGGCTGCTTATCATCTGATTTAACAGCTCATGTAAATAAACAGTGCGAGTGGCTTGTGTCTCTAAGTCAATGAGGCCTTTCCTCCGAACAGTTTTATAAGAACACTCTGACATTCTCAAAGCAGGAAAAAAAGAACAAATTGTATGTTTGATTAAACTGCTTCATCAATTTTAACCTCATAAGTAATCCAACAGCAACCAGGATATACTGTTTGCTTTGCAGCAAACTTCACTAAACCATTAAAGTAGGAAAGAGATAAAATGACTGAGCAAAGCAGACTCTTTGATGGGCTGCAGGTCTGCATACAGGATATGAAATTTACTCATGGGTTAAATGTGATAGTTTTTTTTATTACAGGGAAGAAACTGCTATATGCTAGAATGAAATGTGAAAACAAAGACCAAAAGAAGACTTCTTGAGGTGGGTTATTTCGTTTCAGTTCTTATTTTCAGAGAAGATCCCAAACTTTTAAATTCATAGAGGTAATGAAATTGCCAGTAAACATTCTGATGCCTGGTGCATTTGATTCAATATCAAATATTGCGGCTGAGAGGGACAAGACAGACAGATCGATTTTGTCGTATGGCAGCATATGCAGCAGATCCCCTGCAAAGATCACTTTGCACAAATCCAACTCCTTCTGGCCAAGAACAGCCAAACAGTCAAAACATAACATAGTCATTCAGAGTTCAGCTACTCGTGCCCTTTGAGCTGCTCAGATGTTGCAGCGATGTCACAGTGCTCTGTATGTCACTTCCTGCTTCTGAATAATTACAAGCATGGTAGTTAACCATTCAATTAATGTTGTGAAGACTGCATCATTCTAATTTCTCTAATTAAGGGTACAGTTTAAGGGGTGGGCAATCTCCACAGTGAACCAAGAACTGCTTATCAGGAAAACCTAAATGACTGTACCCAACACAGCATGTGGGAATGCTGCACTAAGCAAAACATGAAGCTATAACTCATTTGCCGATGAACCCATCACAGAGCGACAATTGCCGGACACTGCCCAGAAATAGCAGTTCTCCTAGGGAGATAAACCCAGACAGCCCATCAATCAGAGCAGAGAAAGCCAACGGATGGGTTTGTATGCCACCCTGAATGCATCTCCGCACTAAGAATGCTCTCAGAGTCCAGAAGCAAAAAGAACAAAGATGGCAGAAAATTCTTAGTGGGAGGATGGTGGGCAGGGATTAGACTCTGAAATTAACCCTTTTGTAATATAGGGACAAAGTAGAGAAATCCCCAAGTCTCGGGGTGAAGTTGGAGCAGAAGGTCTACAATAGCAGTGACCCATCACCGTTGGAGTAGACTGCCGTAGGCGTGGACTCAATGCGGTCATTGAAATCGAACATCTGCTGAGGGACTGGTGATATATTAGCCTTTTTAAAAGAAGCATCTCATTTGGATTTGAGTGTATGTTAACTAGTTAACATACATTAACTTAACATTAAAATAATACTCAAGAAGTATTCAGGCGGCATGAGACCAGATAAGAATAGAAATGATATAATTATCTTCCTAAAATGATCTGCATTGTTTTATTACTTCACATATGTCATCCTCAACTGTAATGTGACTAAAATGTGTGTAACTAGCAGAAGGTCTAGCCTACATCTATGGAAACTGAACCTGATGTTTTATGGAAGGAAATCCTAGGTCTAAACAGATTTAGAATCCAGTTTTTCATATGCATGGCCACGTACTAATAAAGATTAAAATTATGTCTCAATTTGCTCTTAATCTCTTTAGATGTTGGGAAGTCAAAGGAAACGCAGTAGGTGAACATGAAAGAGAATACAACTAAAATGAAACAGGCCAAGTACAAGTATTTCAGCTGTGGAAGCTGAGTGGAGAAGCTTCTTTTATAGCCTTAGAGCCGGGCAGGGGACTGACCACACACTCCCCAGCACACAGGAGAGCTGAGAAAAGTTACACTCTCACACTGAATGCCCCCAAAATCACTGACTGTTTCTTCCCAACACCAAGCCTTTGACCAAGACTGAAACAGTTCAATCTGTCCCTTTTCATTTATTTACCTATATGTGACAATGAAATCACAGCACTGGCATGAGAGCTTAGGATCCTAAGTTATTGCAAGGCTGACAGTGCAGGAATGTGGAGAAAGGATACAGGAAAAATCAGAGAGAGTCAGAAAACAGAAAGATCAGAGGCTCCGTTCTCATGTCACTTACCATAGGGTCACACATGTAGTAGTCAGTGTTCTGCAAGTTACTGAAAATTAGTAATTACAGGTACTAGTTACTTCATTCAAAAGAAATTCCTATTGTGGGTTATATAGTAGCCTAATCGGGAAAAATACCAGTAGGCTAAACATCGCATAGTGATCTCATTAACACTTTGTTGCAGTCAAAATACATCGTGCAGATATCGGGGGAATGTCGAATCATTATTCGGTAGCAATGTCTCTGTGACATTGTGCCAATGCATGTGTGCTGGCGGGGTAGTTATATTATTTTAGTGTGGCTGCTGTGACAGTGCAAGACAATACAACTGCCAACCTTTATAACTGTACCTAATATCACCCATTCACTGGGCTACCATAAGGTCGGATGATGTTAGATCCTAACCAGGAAATTAGGGGAATAGGCTGCATTTGTCCATTAAAAGGTAAAAGTAACCAGTAATGAGCCCATTTAAATTTTAGTACTTAATTTGAAAAGGTAATTAGTTATTTCTCGTTACCACCAGAAGTAGTGGAATTAGAGCAACGCATTACTCCCAACACTGGTAGCAGTCCAGGTAACTCATCTTGGTGTTGATTCTATAGATATTCTACCATTGATTATTTGCAACACAGAATAGCACATTCCGTACACAGCTTCCCTTGTCACAAATCCTCTGAATATAACTTTTATATGTCATAATTATATCCATAATTAGTCTATATTAAGTGATACAATATCAGGTCCTTTTAATGACAGAATCTCAAGTTTATACTTCATTAGTAGCAGCTGAAATAGCCAGTGCCTCTTTTTACAGTTGAAAAGTATATTAACAAGTGAAAAAGACATTTGGAAAAATGTCAGTTTTACAGTATAAAAAAGTGTGAGAAACAGTATTGTGCTTGTAAGATTCCCATGAATGGTTCATTTAACACGGAGCTGCCGCAAAGAAAAGGGCTTTGCATTATGGGATTCTGTGTCATGTTATTAAAAACAAAACAGCAAACATAATGGTGCCCAAATATTAAATGACTGCTTTATATTCTCCATTTTCCTGCTCTGTCGTGTCTTATTTTGTTTAGACTTGTCTTACTTTGCAGTTTTAGAGATGATCAGCAACTAAAAAGATGATGTACAGTTTCTTTGCCAGCTTGTTAGAACATATACTTCTGCCAGGATTTAGATGTTGACCAGAAAAAACATCTAAAAACATATCAAAGAATGCGTAAATGACATCAAAGTGTAACAACTGAACTGGGTATTAAGTAATGTGTGAACTAGTCTGGTAACCATTTGGATTCCCTGGATTTTTGTGCGAATGGCTGTGATCTAGGGGCATAAATCTTTGGCCCCAAGGTGATTCGATGATAACTATTTAGGAAAGGATTTGATACATCAGAAATCTTTCTACCATGATTTTATTAGTTTAAATGATTATTCAATTACATCGGATTACTTAAAACCTTTTTTAAAAAAATAAATAAAAAAAGAAAATCACAAATACCACCATGAGCATGGGATCTTAATCACACACCATCCAACCACAGAGTGTCTCTCTTTTGGTATTTGCCAATTTCTTCTTTGGCCACGTCCTTAGAAGATTTCACAGTCTCTGAAGCTGACTTGCAGAATTCATCACATTAACTACACAAAGGGCTCCTGCATTAAAACACAACATACAGTTGATAGCACTATTATTATCATAAACATCCAACCCTGATTAGAAAAGACTTTTATTCAAACATTTCTTTTATCTGTGCATTAAACTATTAGCCACTTCTACATTTTATGGAGGGGAAATGATGGCGAAAGAGCGTGTCCAGTGCTTCAAAACAGTGTCATAATGCAAAGATTTTCTTGACCCTTAAAGAGAGCATTCAGTGCTATGAAATGGGTACAAAAGCGGTGGAGTGCAAAGCACAAAGGTCATGAAGCAGTGCTTCCTTTATGAAGAATGGCATAGGAGAGAATGTGATATTGTGGGGGTATTAATAAAGACGAATACAATATTGGGGGGGGGGGGGGTACATGTCCCCTCCACCTCCCCTGGGTCCTACACCCCCATTTATGAATATTAATAAACCTTCTCCTTCCATCCTATGTTTCAGGAATCCACTTACAGACACTGTTACTTTGCACATTTCCTGCAACACCTGAGCATGGAATATGCAACTTGGAAGTGAAAGTGTCTTCAATGGGGATTTTGCTCCAAAAAATGATTATGACCAATTCTGACGTTACAGATCGATGCAGCTAAATCGCAACCTTAATAATGCATTCATCATAATTGATCTTCACAATCCTACTGTGATCTGACCCTCACCTAAGTAATAATAATAAATGAACAAACACCATTTTACATTGTCATGCCTTTATCGAACACATCTTATCTTTAAGGCTGAACGTGTATCTGAAATCTTTAAAACTATATTTTTATTTACCGTAATGTTGAATGATTTAGGATTTAGCATAGCAATATTCAATGATTTAGCATATTAGCAGGATTGAGTACAGTAACATTTTCTGATTTAGGCCAGAGTTTAGGCCAGGGATTTTATGGGTAATATGTATTCTTTCTCTAAAACAAACTCATAAAACTTAATGCAATGTTTCCCAGTTGCTTTAAAAAAAAACGTCACTGAGTACCAAACAAACAGGAAAACAGGGCTGAAGCAATTTTACACCTGATATTGTATTAAAACCAAGGTTGGGGGGGAGTCAAGTGTGAAGGAAGTTTTCCCTCAAAGCTCATCCCAGTCCTCCCATCCCAGCCCATGCTTTGCTCATGCTGTCCCATCTCCTGGTCTCTCATGCTGGCCTAGCGTTAATAGTAAAATGGATAAACTTACAAATCCCTGATGATGTAAAATTTTACTATAAGTGTGATAAGGAACTGTCAATGGACCAGTGATGCTGGGTAAAGCCTAAAGAACTCGGATGCACCTTTTCAACAGTGGTGATAAACATAGCTACTGCAAAAGTCACAGAATACTGAACAATAATAATGAGGCCCATTTTCCTAACTAATCTAAATTCATTTTGCCCATATATTTCGTTTAGACTATAGAATATGAATGGATTATGGTAACCAATTAAATGTTTCCCAAGTGATGTCATTGTCTGCGTTTTCACCATGGAGTAATTTTTCGCGCGGAAAGGGACAGCTGCCCCTGAGAAACATAATCAACTTCTAGGGAAATAATAACCTTTATTCACATGCCCTCTACATGGTGCCGGAGCTGTGACACTGACATAGCACTGACACTTTGCTCAGCCTTTGCTTTGCATTGCATGCCCATTACTGACTTTCATGGCTTCTTTCTTATGGCTTGTCCAAAATATCTTTCATTTGTCAGTGTTCAGGTTTACCAAGAGTCATATTACAAACAAGAATTCTAACTTTAGGTCTTTTAAAAGCTATATAGAATACATTGCACCAGACTCTTTCTCAAGTTTGGGCTACAACCCATAGGGAACTAAAAGAGGGGGGGAGGTAACATTTTATGTTAACTGCACCTTCATGATGCCTTTATAATGCATTCATAGAACATTAGGTGCATCTTCAAAATGCATTCATAATGCATTAATAAATATTATAATTGCATAATCTTTGCTATTAATGTATATTAAAGCTGTTAAGGTATACTTACATGCTGCTTATGGATGTTCTATGTATGCATTATGAATGCATTATGAAGGTGCAGATAATGTAAAACATTATCAAATGGGAATTAGCAAAGCACCCGTAGAAAAAAGGGAGGATAGACATGGATTTTAAGGTGTTGATGACCATTGCAGAAGGTGACCTCAAGATAGATATAATTCTACTCCTTAAGTATAAGCTATGAACGGCAGAGAGTGAGCCTTTAGGAACACACACTTAGGGTTTAAGTGTCAGCATCTGTCACTGCACAGGAATGCATCACATGTTGTTCAAATTGATCTCTGTGGCCTTTATTGTCAATTATTATTATGCTCATCTATGGTAGAAATGAAAGGCACAACAAATAACTGACCAATTTTAACCACTGGTACCCTGAATAAACATGCTGATGGAAAATGTCCCATAAAAACACTGTACATGGTGTTAGATACCAGTGCATACAGTTGAAATGGATGCATTAAACAAGATGTGTATCTGCCAATAATTAGCCAAAACTGAGCCAAACTCCTATTTCACCCCCCTGCCTCCAAAGGCAATACCTTTTTCATGAGGGAATGATTACTGCAGTCAGCAGGGAGTTCCTTTGCCTACAGCATTCCCTGCGTAAATCACCCACAGCATTGCAGTGCATCTGCAATCACTCACAATTATTCTAATTTGAGTTATGAATGGTTATAACTGTGAGATTATAAGACAGTGAGTCACTGTCTGCATCGCTCACCATCACCGTCAAATGAGGAAGATGAAGTAGGTGAAAACAAGCAGAGGGAAGCTGGTTTTAACTTTTGGTGACACTCTGCAGATGCTTGGCACTCTGTCGACAACCTGAATTTGGGGCAATTATAAGTGAAAGTTCTCTTACCTGACTCTCACCCCCCCCTTCATGGAAAATCTCAATTTTAGATGGCCAAGCTGACAAAGCCCTTTTTAACTGCTACCCCCCAGTTGACACTCTTGCCTAGCTCACTGGTCCTGGGAAGTCTCTGGTCTGGGATAATTGGGTCCCCTGTGATGGATTCCAACTTCACGCCTGCCACAGTGGTCCCCTAACACAGGCTAAGGTACAAAATGGATACATAATTTTGCTCATTCATTTACATTCCATTTAGAGCACTGAAGTTCACCTCCTCTGCTAACATGACGATTCCAACTCCCTACTGTATAAGCTGCTCCATATACGATCCAGAGTGGAGAATGCAAATTAACTTGACAATATCCGGGACACAAACACAGGCGACAGCCATACCTCTAAATGCAAGTGCAATATTCACTGTTAATTCCTAATTTTACATTATGAGTGGCAGAGTATAAAAATTCACAGATGAAGAACTAAAGCATATTTGGCCAGGTATCTGTCCGAATAAACTTCTTTCCTAGTCAAAGTCAAAGCAAGTCAGTGTCTCATAAATGCGTGTGGTCTGTGATGTCTAGGTCTTCCACAGTATCTGTAGACAGCATTATGGCAAATATGCATAATTCAGGATTTGCTGTGAGTGCTGCAACAATGCAAACATTGCAGAACAATGAAACAGACTGAGACAATCCAACACAATCATCCCACGTGTCAAGCAGTAATCCCTCCAATGTTGCTCGTCTTCCAAAAGACATTTAATGCAAAAAAGAGCAGATGGTATAAGGAAGTGCCCTCGCTTTTCTTGAAACCTTTCTTTTGTTCATTTTGTTTTGCTTTTTTACTTTAATAACTATACATGCCCACATCCTGCACACAAGCTGATGTCTCCGTGGGAAACTGATATACCTCATGAAATAACAAAAGCCTAAAGATCTACGAGAAACATTTATGTTTCAGCAATTCTGTCATTTACTGTATGTGTGCACTGACATGCAGCTCTGGGACTTCACACATCTGCTAATTCAATCCAGATTACACTGCACATCTCCCAAAAGAGTCTCCCCACCTTTTTCTATTTCACTCCTACACCAGTCACAAGACACCTAACCTCTTGACTATCACTCCTTTTTGAGCGAGTGACAGAGAATTCAGCATTTGTCCTGTTGTAGTCATGGCAACTTGCAATGAATAAGGCAAATGGCTCCTCCAATTTCCTTTCACACCTGATGAAGACCATGAACAATGATTCAGGCATTCCAGAACCGGAGGGTGTGGACAGCCTGTGGAGCAGGCAGCCCCTTGGTAGAGGTCATGCCTGATATCATGGCACAAAGGTTCGCAAAGTATGGCATCATGTTACTATCAATGGCATGATGTAGAGGACATAGACAGACAGACAGACGGAGACAGGATTAAACTCCAGAATATAAGACCCACAAAACAGGTGACCACTGCTTCTAACAATATATAATACTGTAGTACACTAACGATATTACAATTAAAAATAGAAAGGTGAGGAAAGGATTTATGTCATATCTGAGAAAATTGCTTACATGTTCTTTATGACTACACAATACAGCTTTGAGTTTTTGAGTATTTGATCAGGCTCTAATTACACTGAAATGTTGTAAATGCCAATTTGTCAGAGGCTGCAGCATCATAGGGTTCAAGAAAATAAATCTTGTCCAGTGTAACAAAAAATGATGGATTTACGAAAGAGAAGAACAGAAGGTTCTATAAGAAGGCTGCACGTGTGTGAAGTTTCTGTCCCAATGCTACTCTTCCAGGCAGGATGCACTTTCATTACCCAGCACTTAACCAACAAACCAAGTTTATACAGAGAAGTGACAATCACTCCCTCAATCTCCTCCTCTCATTAAAATTACATACATCCTACATGGCTGAAGAAAATGGACTTCACTAAAGCTTCTTTAAACATAGCTTTCTGACAAGCATTCAATCTATATGTAAATACAGGGCATTTTTAAAATAGCGGAACAAAATAAAATGCATTCCCGTTTCCATTCGATCGGTCCCAGCAGCTAACGTTATGACTTTTAATGAAACTTGTGCAGATATGCACGGAGTCCAGGGATTTCATTAAAGCGCGAGACTGAGGTGCATGTCCATCACAAAGTAACCTTGAATAGATCAAGGATTTAAAGTCCATGTGAATACGTCAGCAGTTTTCTTCTTCTGTTTTTAAGGAGAAGTAGCTGAGCCCAGGAATAATGAAGTAAATCACAAAAGTATCTTGGGAAGCATGCATCAGGGTTTGGTCCAATATGCCGCTGAGATAAAAGGCATGAATTAATGGACGTGCTGTACAGGGGCGTTTCTGTGACATGAAGAAGTCAGGCAAAGCTGCCACTGACGGCCCCCTTGCACGTGCACTGAGAGATGTTTACACCCTACTTAAGAACAGCAGATTTCACATGTTTTTTTAAAGGTCTTTCCCATTTGCTCAAAAGTACCATGTAACTCAAACGACACTCCTGTAACATCACTGAACAGGTGGTCGCGTCAATTTTAAAAGTTCAGATCTGCAGGAATGAAGCGTGCACACAAGTTCACAGGGCACACAAGTTTTTAAATTACAACCCAAGAGCGGATGGAATTAGGTGTTTGCAAAAGCTTATCGGTGGGAAAGGATTATAAACCTCTAATCCCAAAACTATAATTTAGCAACACGGACAATTTGTAAGACAGCAGAAAATTCCAGCGAGGAAATTGGCAGGAATAACCCAGCAATTAATGCTGCTCTGCAGAGATCCTGATCAAAGTCCTAGTAAGTTTTTTTGTGTGTGAAAGCCTTATCACCCCCCCCCCCAGGGCTCTATCTCTTTCTCATTTATAAATCCACTATTGGATTAAGACACCTCATGCTGTTTCTGTTTAACAAAACTGTTAAAAACATTTATATGCCAAAACAAATGATTTCCTTGAGTCACGCACTCAAGTTCAGGAAATGCTTTAGAAATCATTTAATGCAAATATGCATAATGATTACGTTTGATACTGGAATTCTGGGCCAATTTTCATAAAGGGTCCACATTTAATTTTTATTTATCACTAACGTACATTTCTCTCATCGCTGGCCACCGTCCCCAAATATCTTGAATATGTGTACAGCCCTTACGCATCCCCTGCTAGATAACATCTCTGTTGCTATCCGTCCTGCCATAATAGAAAGCCTTGGTAAAGTCTCTGTAGGTCCCAACAGGGAACCATGTTACTAAAGGATCTGAATATTTGTTTGAACATACGACAACTACTTATTTTGCCTGGACAGTAACAGTATCTGTTAAAGAGTGCTTGCTTTTGAGTTAGGGGGCATTATACCTAAGAGGTTTGGCCTATCCCTCCCCCCTCCAATGAACTATAAACATGACTGGCTGATACCTGGGAATGCCCTTAGAAATACCCTGCGAGGGGGCTGAAAAAGGGGTCCCCCAAACCAGCCCCAGGGCCATGTCCATCACTGACCCCTGCCGCCCTTTCATTTCACGGTGTTTGTAAGATTGTATATTGCTGTATTATATCTAGTACAAAAACATAATTACAAGGCCTTAGAGATAATGATACAGAAGGTAGAGGCAAAGAGGAAGCAGCTGTTTGTCTGATCTGGTCACAGCTAAAGTCATCAGAGCATCAGATTCCCATTGATCACCCCAGAGTTTAGAAAGTTCCTCTGCTGAGATAGACACATTCAGGACGAGTTTCTGGACATCCGAGCCAATGGTGGAAGAGACGGGGAAAAAGAAAGCTTCTTCTGATACTGTCCAAGGGTTCATGGCAGAGTTATTTTATTCTAGCGTTTAATTTGTTTTACAGTCGTTTTATTCAGGTTTCCAGCACTACACTTATGAAACTGAAACTGGAGACAGGAAGAATGAATTAACATACACAGACGGAGAAGCACTCTGACATTTTTGAGTTACACAATAATCAAGGCCTCTGAGATGGGCTCCAGTCCCAGAATGGCCTGGAAAGTAAGAACACCTTCGCTGCTCTGACAGATGCTGGCATCAACCTGCTCATCGTTTTAAGCTTCTCTCCCAACCTGCAACTGGCAATAGCATAGTCACACCAAGAATGGCCACTGTGTCAGAAGTATGACCAAGCATGAAGCCCCTATGACGCTGAAATCCCATTCAAATATATTGAGGTTATTGATGAAAAAAAAAAAACATTGAATTTTAGAACAGTAGGTTTGATTTACTGGGTCAAGTGAAATCAGGATAAGACAAACAGTGCAGGCAAGAGGCTGTGCTCTGGCGAGTCAGCACGTGATGAAGTGAGTCTGGTTTCTCATTATCGAGGGACATGAGAGTCGTGGCAGGCAGCTGGAGGGGTGATTAATACCCCCCTATGTTCTTCCTGCAGTAAAAACCATCCATATTCTTCCTCCAGCTGAAGAACACGCTGTTCATCTCTGCTGGACTATCACTGGCCCCTACTGCTCTGTCTCTCATTAGGTTATATGTTCGCAGGCGTTTGCCGAAGCAGCCTAAATAGCTTTATTTCCTCCCTAAGTTTAAATACCTCCTTAAACCATTTACACAACTGGGTAAAGACAGAACAAAGTCCAGACCCCTAATACATCACCACCCCATTTATCAGCCATAGTTCTAATGCCCAAAGGTACAGCATCTGTCTCACAGGAATCTCTCTCCTTCTCCTTTCAGGTTGGTCTCTAATGTGTACTGTATGTCAGAATGATAAAGTGAAGAACGAGGCGACTCTTTGTTGCCGTGATAAATTCCAGGACTTTGACGGACAGGTAAACAGTCAACGTGTATGGAGAGCCCACAATTAATTGGTTCTTTGCACACTCCCCGTGGTGAACCAGGTGGAGAGCACACCCCACTGATGTCATACCTGCTGTGCTTTAACCGTAATGACCCTAAACGTGGGCAAGCTAAAAAGACTCCTGGTCCAGTGAGGATATTTTTTCATTCCTACATAGTCGGACGTGAGAGTGCAACTTCGGCAACAGTCCCAGTGCAGCCCTCGACGCCGTCCTGGAGTGACAAGAAACCAACAGTGACGCATCACCCCTGTTTATGCGTGTGCAGAGCCTTTCAGATGACGTGCAGCCTAGCAGTGAAGCGATGGCTCATTTCCGAAGCAGCAGGGTATGCATAGATAGCACACTGGCAAGGTCTGTACACCGAATGACCACTCACTAGTTGACAGCCATTCCTGCGCAACTTGCCACTCCCATCTCTACGGCAACACTAAACATCCCCTCTCAACAGCTATGTCCCTGTCCCAGTGAAAACACCAAATGCACTTGCCAGCCGTTCATTAAACCCTCAGTTAATTAAAACTTTTATGGCCTTGATGGGACTCTGCGGTCGGAGTTTCTATATAACTGGAAAAGTGCAGAATTTTATAGTTCCTGCCTGGCTTGTTCATGCGCTTCACCATTATTACTATTATTATTATTTCATAATGATGCTTCCGGCACATGTCAGGGAGTGTGTGGCTTCGGGGACGTTAAAATTTGCCTTAAGGGCCCAGACTTCAAAAATTAATATGATTTATTTTTACTTTACAAGATATTTCCACACATGGCAGCAAGTCATGCTTTATGGACAGCAGGTGGCCTAATATGTAAAGAACTTTAAGCACCCGCTCAAATCCCCAGGACAGATTTTAACCCT
>JAODJW010000127.1:27742644-27752765 GCA_026777045.1 Hyperopisus bebe | reverse complement strand
TATATATAAAAAAGCCACAGTGGATAAAAGGAGCTTCTAAGCTAATAAACAACACGAGGTTTAATCTAGTAAAGTGTCTAACAGCAGGTGTCAGGCTGTAAGGGCTGTGCGAATGTATCTGCGGCTAAACACTTGCTGAGAGACAGCTGGCTCATATGGCCAAGGGAGAGAGAAAGATGGCGAAAAGCCCACAGAAAAACCACTAGCGAATAAGCAGACCAGGCTTCAACGTAAACGAGCGGCCGTAGAGTGCCTGTCAGGTAAAAACAACCAAGCAGCCAGGTGACACAAGGGGCTGTCAGGACAGTGAGGCCTCCACAGTCGATTTATAGCCAGAAATGGTACTGGGTCTTCAGAAGATCATTGGTGCCTCTTCACTGATTCTGGAATTCCGGTGCTATAGACTTGTTTACTGCTTGGGGGGGAGGGGGTGTGGCACAGGCCTCTGCTCAGTAAGAGGAGCTAAACAAAACACCCTGCGGGTGCAATGGAAAAGTCCACCCCCCGACCCCCCCAGGCCTAATCCCCTGAATCTTAGACCTTGGTATTGAAACTCGAGCCCCATGTGGCTTCCAAGGTCTACAGAAGGCCCAGCTGCACCATCAGTACTGCTCAGGTCCCAGCTGTACTTTGGGCCTCGGAAGGAGGATACGAACCTGGTAATCCTCTGCTTACATAGTAATCTTGGGGAAGGGTTGGGTCAACAAAAGTGGCATGAACAACAAACACAAAAGGAGCTATGACGTTTCCACCAGTCAGCTGAAAGAGAACCCGAGAAGCCACAGCTTCAGTGAGTATGAAAGTCTCAATTGTTTTGACAACAACAAATTCAGACTTTGGAACATCTGACATGGAACGACATCCCTATCCAGCAACTTAAATGCCCCTATTTGATTGTATCAAGCATGTTGTGATAATGGTATGAATATGAAACGAATGTTTTCACATTGCAGTATTATACAGGCACACTTTAAAAAGCTAGTCTCTTCTAAATGACTTTACAAGCAAAGAACGGTTTTAGCTTTCATGCAGGAACATATACATCGGTTTCCACCTTGTGGACAAAAAAGGTAATTGCATGACACAAAAAAAAAAAAATCCTGAAAACGGCATTATGGTTATACAAATTACACACAGACGGCTAACCCTAACACGTCGAATCTGCACTGTGAATCTCTCGGTCCAATAATAAACAGGGAGACAAGAGGCATCTTACGCCCTCCTTCCCAGTGGCTCACAACATATAAAATTCTTATTATTCAAAGAAAAGATCTAAGCACCGAAATCTATGAGTGGGAGGTTTAACTAAGCACCGAACATTCAAATGGTCAAGCACACTTGGAGCACCATAATCGGAGAACTTTACAATCACAAAAGGCAAACAAAATTCAAAGTACAATGGTTTCCTGCTATGGGGCTCCAAGTGCATGTCATCCACAAAATTATTTCATTCGTGAAATGTATTTTGTCCATGGAGTGACATTTTCAGGCCATAAAATGATAAAACCAATAAATCTGAAATATTTTTACAGACTTAAGCAAGCATCCCAAGATTTTCTGTGAGGACTGTAAGACGGCACAGAGAACGACAGTGTATATCAGCTGAGGACATGAAACAGACACACACACACACACATCCTAATCATGTAACTGCCATGAGTAATAAAATCAGAGCAAGGTATCAGTACTATTCGAATGACTTCCAAGAACATCTCATTTAGTTATTGCCTAGCCATCAATATAATTTCACCATTGAAAATGAGCAATTTGTAAAGTCAGTAAAATACAAATGAGAAAAAATGATCAAACAGATGTGATCACATAATGTTCTTTCACTGATGTATGCAAATTTCCCCGCGTAATCAATAAAACATACATAGAAATAGATTTTGAATTTCCTCTTAATCTGCTTACTTTCATCTGTATTCCACAGTGTTTGTAATGAACGAAAGCAGTTGAAACTATGATGATGAAACCCCCCCCTTCCCCCGGACATGCCTGGATAAAAGGATATTTAAAGATTTCCAAAGCCTGAACTACCCTGGACCTTGTCTGCAGAGAAAATTTCTTTTTTTTTTTTCATTTTGTGCGAGTGACATGCCAAACCAAACCAAAAGCTGGAGTTTTGGGACTGCAGTACTTGTTGTACCTGCCAGAATGTAGTAATATCGATAGTGTCAAGCCCACGGCAGTACATACTGTAATAATCTGCAGACCCAGGCATTATGGTGGCATGAACAAGAAAAACAACGCTGGTTACTAGACAATAGCACCTTGACTGCCATTAGGTGTCGGGATGAAATCCTTGGACCCATTGTCAGACCCTACGCTGGTGCAGTGGGTCCTGGGTTCCTCCTGGTGCACGACAATGCCCGACCTCATGTGGCGAGAGTATGCAGGCAGTTCCTGGAGGAAGAAGGAATTGATACCATTGACTGGCCCCCATGTTCACCTGGCCTAAATCCAATAGAACACTTCTGGGATATTATGTTTCAGTCCATCCAGTGCCACCAGGTTGCACCTCAGTCTGTCCAGGAGCTCAGTGATGCCCTGGTCCAGATCTGGGAGGAGATCCCCCAGGACACCATCTATCGTCTCATTAGGAGCATACCCCAATGTTGTCAGGTATGCATACAAGCATGTGGGGGCCATACAAACTATTGAGTACGATTTTGAGTACGTTGCTGCAATCAAATTTCAAAATGGACTAGCCTGCCGCATCAATTTTTCGCTTTGATTTTCAGGGTGTCTTTGAATTCAGCCTTTGTAGGTTGATCATCTTCATTTCCATCAAACAATGTGGCATCCTTTAATTCCTAATATATTACCCATTCCATATCAGTATAGATCCAGTATAATTTTCCCCAATGAGATCTGATGTGTTTCCAAAGTGTTCCTTTAATTTTTTTGGGCAGTGTGTATAGGAATAAACTAAATATATTTTTAGAACTTCATAAGGATAATAAAAAGAACAAGAGTGACTGACTCCAGTGTCCGAGTCTCGAAGCAGTACTGATCGCCCACTTAATTGCAAATAGCGCTATTCATATAACGATTCGATAATCCCACGGTTGTTACTGGGCCAAGAAAACAGGTGAAAACGTCTGACAATCATGCGCTTAAAAACTGAAAAGACCTTTGTTTTAACTTTTAACAAAATAAAATAAATATTCCAAATTGTGTTTTTAACAATATTTTAAAACACAATGAACTATAAGTAACGAAGGCTTCTCACCTTAATTTTCCCTCCGTCGGCTTCCCTGTGACACCGCTATCAAATTTGATAATTCAATAACACGTACTATTTTTCTCAAGTGACTTATTGGTGGTATTTAACTTAACCCCTTCACACTATTTAGCTTAAAATAGGCAGTTTTTGACATATCTGAGCACAAGCGTTTCATATCTATTTTATGCAAACTGGAAGTGCCACTGAACAAGTTTAGAATGAATCATTACAAATCGTTTAGGTGAACTGAATGAAAAGAACTGTGTCCCAAAAAAGCTAGGGTAATTTTTCTCATCACTATAAAATATGCCCAGTATAGGTAGCGCCTACCACAAAACAAGCCCGCTTGAAGTAATGTCACGCTGCAAGTCACACCTACTGCATACGATAAATCTACGTGAAATGAAGTAGGAAAGTTTAACATCAATTACACTCTCAATCAGTAAATTAAATGAGTAAAAACATAATAATAGATGTAATAGGCTTTCACCGGTAGACTTTATGCAATAAAACTGTACTGAACAGAAGAAAATAGCTTAAGTAGCTAATGAATAAGCTACAGCTCAGCTGGGTTAGCTTAGTTATCAACATGTCTAGAGAATGCTGCGGCTAAAAAGAGATGTGTGGTGTATTATCACCGTTAACCAAAGCAGGTATATGCCATTGAGCTCTCCCGAGAAAAACAAACTGATCTAACTAATATTATTGGCATGTATTATTATGTATAATTATGTCTGTTTGACAATGTCTTGGGATAATTCAGACCTATGCAAAAAAAGAAGCATACACGCCTACAAATTCCGCCCCTACAAGGTCAGCCCCCGCAGCTTTAAAAGTGTCATAATTTTTTTCTACGCTTTTCAACAAAACTGCGCCCGCCCCCCCGCCCCAACGGTTGGTACTCCCTGACGCCCCCTGGTGGCCGCCCCCGATCAAGAAACAATACTCTAAAAGACGGTAAAATGGTCAATGTATTCTCCGCACTCAAAAAATATACTTAAGACCTTCAGCACAATTTACGCTCATATTTATTTATTTAACTGGCGGTTTTTTCCAAAGTGACGCACAAATGAAGCAGATTAAACAGTAATAATTTCATCATGACAAATCATCAAACCGAATTACAAATAACAAAAAATATTAAATTAAATTCGGAGTTCCAATTTATCCACCCAGTAAGAAAATAGGTATGAATAGTTTCCTGTTAACACGAAACATTTTTCAAACGTTCACCAAATATGAAGTTGTAACTGAAAAAAAAAGTCATGTACAAGTGTTACAAGATTAAAATAGTCCATTAAAACCGACAAAAGGCATACTCTCTGCCATCAAATTAATATTAATAATGAATCATTTTTAAAGAAAATAAATTTTGAATCGAATATCTATTATTCATGATTACTTATAATTTAGGCTAGTTATCTTTTACAACTTTCAAGCAAAGGCAGAAGTAAAATCAGTGCAAGTCTGAGGTTTTTGTTATACAAGCCCGTCGATCTTTCTCTGGCGCAGCTAAGCAGGTTAGATAAGGTTAACTAGAAAACCAGCGATTTTATTAAAGCGCAGGCGGGAGAGCGTGCACCGCGGCTCCGGAGATCCTCCCGATCCTGGGCGGCCAAATGAGCCGTGCAGTTGTAAGGCTGCCACATGCATTCACTTAACCACTAGCTTATTTTTCCTTTAACACTCTATGTGCGGCGTGTTAAGCGATTAAACGTGACAAGTGTTTGGAACTGGCTGTTATGTACACTGCAGGAGCGACAAGCAGTTACTTCGCCCATGCACTGTATCAAACGCAGCGCTGAGCCATTGAAAGTGACGTCTGGCCTGCGCAGTTTTAAAACCCATTTCTTGCTTTTAGGAACCCGTTACCAAGGTAACTGTTCAGTGAACACCCTTCCCCCTTCAGTCCCCAGCTCGTATTTAAGAAGGCTATAAAAACATCCAGTATTGGTCAAAAGCCGTTTTTATCATTAAACGTTTTTGGTGACGTGTTTATGCGTTTCCATGTAATCCTGCCTTGGGAAACAAAGTCATCTTCCCAGGTGGGCTTTCGGTTGAGATGGTGGAGGCGTCACCCAGTAATGGCCCAAATAGTCGTATAACAGCAGTGCTGGACTGACAAAACGCTTTCAGTATCATCTGACAGCTGGCTTTTAAAATTATTAATGCCCCACAACCGCCATACTGCTTATTCACTTCAGCAATGTTTCCTAATCCGGTCCTCGGGGACCCACTGACAGCTTTTTAGTAAAAATGCAGGCTGTCTGTCAGGGATCTTGGAGGGAGCAAAAATGTAGACCAGCGTCGGGTCCCCGAGGACCGGATTGGGAAATACTGCAGTACAGGACCACAGTGAGCCTGGACCCTCTCACAGGGAGCACAGGGCACCAGAGAGGGTATACAGTCTACGGCAGGGGTAGGCTGGTGGGTATGCAGGATTGTAGGATAACCTTTAGGTACGCTGTTAAAACCCAAGTGTGAGGACTCTTCAGACAATCTAATTAATTGATCCTCTAATTAGTAATCTAATTATGGAGTTGCAGCGGAAACCCGCATACACAGCAGCATTTGTGGATAAGACTGCCCACCCCTGCTCTACAGGATGCCAGTCCATCACAGCCTACACACAGAGATCAGTTCAGAGACCCTCATTCACCCAATTGCATGTTTTGCAACCAAGACATGCAGGCTGCTAAACGCAGGTTTGACCAGAATGGCATCAGATGATTTCTATCGAGATGTCCAACAGAAAAGTGACCTTCTGGGCTGTGATACGATCTTATGTATATGTTAGTATACGTTTTTTTCCCCTTGATTCTTGCATAATGCATGTGACTCAGTGGGTTACAGGGCTGTACTTGTGCTCAGGAGGTTGTTGGTTCAAATCCCTGGGCTGCGTTTGTGGGTTTATTGTTCTCCTATGTCACTTTAAATAATAGCAACCGCTGAATGACTAAAACTGTGCAATCTCTTGAATACTCTTTTCTCTGTGCTGTGTTTGAACTAATAATGATATGTACCGTACAGTAGAGTTCAGAGATCTGTCTCTTGTATTATGCAAAAGAAAATAAATAGCTGTCCTGACTGCTGTTTATTGTTACTTCTCTCTTTTCATATATCATACATAATACATCAAATGCTCTTGGCTTACGGCTCCAAAACAACTGCAAAGCACTGTAAGTCTCCCTCAAACACCACAAAATAAATTTTAAAAAACTACTCATAAGTGATATACTTTACCAAAATCATCTCCCTGACCACGGAGATGGTGAGAAACAAGGTTGTTACTGTGATGAATGGGTTTGGATTCAGTACCATCTTTAACTGCATACCTCTAACAGCTACAGAGCCCAGAATCTGTAACTGAAGCTCATGTTAGAGTAATGTTCCCTTTGTCTGACACCCACAGCTTAACTAGGGAATATGATTATGCGTTTGCTAGAAATGTGACCTATTTTATGACTTTTAAAGGAAGCCAACTTAGACCAAAGTATGTATCAGTAATAATGTATTTTTTCTTCTTCCAACTTTTCTCTCCAACTGGCTATGCAATTAGCGCATAAATGCATTTAATTGATTTACAGACTGAAAACAAAGGTCAGGAAATATACTGCAGCCAACGATCATTTTAGCATTCTGTGCATGACCGTTTCATTTGCCTGCTAGGGTAAGATTAAAACGTTCACAGTATTCAGCACCTCTATGTACTAAAGCAAGCTTTGATATGATAAACTCAATAAATCGGCAGGAAGACCAGGGGACCCATACCTAGTTCCACTTTGTGAAGGTAATGAGATAAGACACAGAAAACTGCCTAAATAACTTGATAGCTGGTATTAAACACATCTTTCATCTTTCATAATTACTGCAGTTGTAATGTTAGTTACCCATAATGCACAGGTTTAAAGGGTCTCGGTCACTGAGTAGTGGCACCGATGGGTTTAAATCTGGATCAAAGTCTTGTTGCTGTCTCCTGGAAAAAGACATTATTACATTAATATATCGAGATTCACTAAGGAGAGAATGGGAGAACTTTGACGTTTCATGAAGAAAATTTTATTTCCATTAAATTCATAAAGTCAATGAAAGAATACAGAGGCTACAAACATGAGGCAGGATGTGTGCATCCTTCACATCCCTGTGAGAGTAAAATTCAGGGATATGATGGAGATAAACAGACCATTAATACTGAATACCGTGGTCAAGCTGAAGTTCATGTTGAGCCTTCTTCTAGCAACGATTAGCTTCTCAAACAAACTCTATTAAGGTTTGTTCCAAATAAAATATTAGCATTACCCAAACTTAGCGAAGTAGCTCAATATTCTGTACATTTGTAATCAGCTCTATTGATAGTAACATACATCAGAAACACAGAAGTGCACCAGAACGGACATGTTTGAACATCTTTGATTAAAAAGTCACTGACTACCAGCAGGATGAATTACTTGTTCCTACAGTAAAAAGAAAATCCTCTGATGTATCAGCCTGTAACCACAAGCAGATAAGCGGATTATACAAAATTAATCAAATAAAACTGAATAAAACAGGACAGAAGCATGGAGAAGTAATCAATTAAACACTTGTACTGAGAGCATAGCACAGCGTGTGCATCTGATCAGCAGACGCACTATTTTTAAATTTACAGCTTCTTGATTACAGGTGGATTGCTGGTGAAATGCATTTTGGGAAAATACTAGATGCAGGTGGGGGCAGAGGTCAGATGTGTAACAAGGCCTGAATGAACAATTCCTGTCATAGGATAATATTCTACACAGAAAATGTAGCAGATGGTCAATCCTTACAAGATGTCTCATAAAAGCACACAGAAAGCAGGGTCACAGTTTTAAAAGCAACCCGAATATTGCTGTTTGTGTCATGTTTACAGTGTACTGAAGATTTCATCCATTCACTAAAAAAAGAAAGGAATGAAAAATACTGACAATGTAGGTGTCATTCATGTATCTATAATTATAGCACTCAAATTAATGATCAGACCTGTAACAGACAAAAAATGAGATAAAATGTACATAAAATTTGTATATTATCAGTGCAGCTGAATTCATGGTTCAGCGGAGTTGATGGTTATCGAACACTGATGCATTAATCTTATTCAAGATAAAAGTATTGACAAGAGAAAAGTAATGGCTTTTATTACTGATAATCACAGGGTCATTTCCCTGTGTGAAATAATGCAAACAAATGTTTTTGATTTAATATAAGGTACACATAGAAAACAGCAAAACAAAGGATGGCTTTAAAAACAAGAATGTGATAGTTTCAGAGTAAGATGAGAGTGCAAATAAAATATGCACTGAGCCAAGCTTACCTTGGTAGAAATGTAGTCACTGTTATGTACATCTGATGTTATTCCAACAGTATGTCATTGAGTATTACAGTATGTCATCGAGTATTATAGTATGTCATTGAGTATTACATTACTCTTTAAATTTTAATTATTTGCCATATGTTTTTCAGAGCTAGAAATATATAATATTTTTTTTTCTAGTTAGCAATTTGCATGCCTTTTAATGCAATCATCCAAATGAGAAATATTGTGGAAATTAGCATTTTCTAAAACGCAAAATACATCTAGCATAAACGAAGGGGGCATCTCATTACTAAAAATGTCCTGCTCACTGGCAAAATGCTGTGATTACATAAAGAAAAATAAAAGTATAGCTGAGTAGAACTGCAGTGATTACGATACTGCTGAGCTGGGACTCTCATCAGGGAAAGAACTTTGTAAAATACATGGATAAATAGGACTTACAGAAAGTGAAAAGGTCCAAGTTATCAGTTGCACATCAGCATGTGTATAAATATGGTCTCTGTATCCTCCAGTCATGATAAAAATCAGCAGAACAATTTTAATGTATGGCTAATTGTACAGAGTTCTATTTACAGATCATATACACTTGTGAGCCAAACAGTGAGTTCCTGAGCAGGGATGAAGGTGAAGAGGGATCAGCTACCAAATCACTCTCACCAAGCCTGATGCCATTACACAGAATGTCGAAATAAAGGACACACATTGCAAAAAAAAAAAAAAAAAAAAGAATTAAATACTGAAATCTGCCAGGATGATTACTTCTTGTCATGCTTTAGTTATTAGGGATATTATCAAGAGAGAATCCATGAGATGATACCTACAGCTGCTCGCAAAAATGATGTTTATGAAACTAGAACAGGGCTATTCAAATCCCGGTCCTCAAGGGCCGAGCACTGCTGATTTTCCAGCATTCCTTTATCCATGTGCCAGGTATGAAACCTCTGTGCCCAATCAGAATTAGTATTTATTACACTAACTGCCTGGGAGAACTGAAAAGAAGGCCTGGATTTAGAATCGAGGGCCAGATTTGAAGAGTCCTGAGCTAGAGGGAGTGAAAATACAGGCCAATCAATGTTTCAGGCGAGAGGGAATACAGGACACTCTGAACACACCGAACAACCAATTCCCAGGAAAGACACAGCACAAGTCGATCAGTCTCTATGGAGAGGCAGAAAACAGGATCACAGGATGATCAATCGCTTTAAGAGAAAAGGAATGCTGGTTAATCAATTGATTACAGATGGAATGCAAGCCAACTGACCTCTCAGGAAAGACATAACACAAACCAATCACTTGCTTGGGAAAGACAGGATATGGGATGACTGACTTCCTGTGAAAGACAGAATATGGGATGATTGACTTCCTGTGAAAGATAGAATATGGGACGATTGACTTCCTGTGAAAGACAGAATATGGGATGATTGACTTCCTGTGAAAGACAGAATATATGATGATTGACTTCCTGTGAAAGACAATATTGGATGATTGACTTCCTGTGAAAGACAGAATATGGGATGATTGACTTCCTGTGAAAGACAGAATATATGATGATTGACTTCC
>JAODJW010000127.1:27720192-27742544 GCA_026777045.1 Hyperopisus bebe | reverse complement strand
GTGGTGTTGCCATTGCGTCAGACTGACATTTAGCCATTTTGCTCATCGCTGGTCACAGCTGTCGATGGGAGGGGTGCAGGGGTTTCGCCATTACACCGCAGCGAGGGGTCAGCCGACTGAGGGGCGGCACAGGGCTCCATGCTGACCCCGCCCACAGCCCCCGAACCCTCTGCTTGAGTCAAGGGAGCTCCCTTGTCGCCAGAGGGCTCTGCTGTGGGAAGGGGGTTTGCTGGGCCAGACACAGCAGGCCCGGTGGCTGCAGCAGCTGGACTGGCTCCAGCGGAGTCGCTCTGCTCCGGGGCACGCAGCCTCTTCATGATGGTCGTGACCCGTACTGCTTTCTGTGGGAAACACAGCACCATATGATGCACTAACTGCAGCTGCAATCAGGCTGCCGTATCCAGCTACGACAACGAAGAGCCACACCCAAATGCCATCAGTGAGTTTCCTGTTCTCTAGGTGAGCATGAGCTTTTTGTCATGTTAGCAGGTAACCAGCAGGGGGCACAGGTCTTCTTATGCCACTGAATTACTTATTTAGGTTGCAGAGGTGGGTAGTTCAGGTCCAAAAAGTAAAAATCCAGACCAAGATTTTGTTTCAACCCACTATTTGAGTACTATGACTGTATGCTCTTTATACTCAATTGGTGGGTTGAAACACAATCTTGGTCTGGATTTTTACTTTCTGTACCTGAACTATCGACCTCTGGTAAGTTACTAGGAGATAACAGGGCAGGTATCTCCTACTTATGAGCCTCATTTGTTCCTGGAAATTGACTCATAATTGTCACATCTCTTAACTTGTAATGACCACTAATGTCAATGGGGAAAAACTTTAAGCCATCTACGAATTAAGATGAGATAATAATAGTAATATTATTATTATAATTATTATTACTACTACTAGTAATAATAATAATAACAATAATAATAGGTTATATTTATATAGTGCCTTTCACAATCCCAAGGTCACACACTTGAATCACTGAGCACAACTAAAAACCAAAGTGCAGAGATTGTAACTGCAGATGAGATCGTAGTTGTGATGCCAGTACCAAGCCAGTGCGAACTCTATAAGCTGCCATCGCAAATCTCATGGGATACCTGTATTTGGGGGGGGGGATTTACCTTCCATTTGGCTTTGGCAAAGTTTTTCTCGATTTGTGCACAAACACCATCCTTTATGTTCTTATCAGAGGCAGCATTTCCAGAGATCCTGTGAGGACAACAGTTAAATAGAATCCTTACAGGGCATTCTGGTAGTAATATAGACCAGGTTGGGAAACACTCATATAGAATGTCTCAATCTGGCAGCATCAGTTACTAGTACCACATGTCAGCACAGTAAATGGCCAAACTGACTGGATATATGCTACTAAATATGCATGATTCAGTACCATTCATGATTGATCGCCTCTTGAGCAGTCAGACGCTGGTCCTGGTCCACCTCCATCAAACGAGTTACTAAACTTTTCGCTGTAAGGCAAACACAAGCGCAGCCCTTAGTTAGGCAATACCCCTGTTGTCCACTAGCTGTCATTAATATGTGCCAACAGCATGACGAGCCTTCCTTAGACACTTAAAATAACCAAGGGTAGGACCATCTCCTACCTGAGTCTGAGATGTCGTCCCAATATGGAGAGTCAAATTCATAGTCCCCTGCCAGAATCTTCCGGAAAAGGTTTTTGTCGTGATTCTCATAATCATCATCATCTGTCTCGTCGTAGAAGGGCGGGTTTCCGGACAGCCTGGGTGCAATGGGTACAGGTCAGGGTGCTGTCTCACTGTCCTATGGACATCTCTACACTGATAGTACATGTTGCTTTGATGTTGTGATAAGGCTGTGTTAATGCTCAGCACTGGGTACTCACAGTATGTACATTATGACTCCCAGGGCCCAGCAGTCCACTGGCCTGCCATACCTCTGTCTGCCCACCACCTCAGGTGCTGGGGAAAGGGGGGGGGGGGCATTATTGAAGATATCCCTCCATCCCAGAGCTAATTTCCTGTAAACTCCCCCTACCCCTATTAACAGCAAGCTATTTAATGTCTCTGCTATGTACATAGTTAATTGCTCTCCCCTTTGATGTTTCAGGAAACAAGAGTCCCTGCCCTCAGTTTTTTTAGTAAACCCCACCCTCAGTTCTTCCGTTAAGCCCTGTCCTCTGTGCCTTTAGTAAGCCCAGCCATCAGTGCCTTCAATAAGCCCTGCCCTCAGTGCCTTCAGTAAACCCCGCCGTCAATGCCTTTAGTAAGCCCCGCCCTCAGTGCCTTCAATAAGCCCTGCCCTCAGTGCCTTCAGTAAACCCCGCCGTCAGTGCCTTTAGTAAGCCCCGCCCTCAGTGCCTTTAGTAAGCCCCGCCCTTAGTGCCTTCCTAAGCCCCGCCCTCAGGTTCTTTCATTAAGCCCTGCCCTCTTCTCACCAAGGTACTCAGGGGTCCCACATGGCTCCTTGATGAGGCCATTCTCCAGCTTGGCCAGGTGGAAATCACTGATGACAATTTTTGAGTGTTTCAGGCGGTTGTAATACACCAGGTTCTCCAGCTGCAACAGAGAAGCAGAGAAGCTGAAAGAGTGGAGGTGTTAATGAAGCTACCTTCATATATTTTATCCAGTTCACTGATTTAATTAAAATACCAAAATGAAAACAATTTCTCATCCAAAATTATGTGGTGGGTTTCTCTGTTTGTCCAACAGAGCTGAGTCTTATTTTATTGTTATGTCATTTTTTTATTTGCACGGACACACTTAACAGGAACATGGCTAATTATTTCAGAATTTCACATACAAGCTGTCATGGGATTGAAATAAGGATACAGTACATTTGAAATGCAGTTCAATTTTCCACCACCAGGTGGTACTTAATGCACCTCTCATACCTTTAGGTTCCTGTGAACAATATGGAGCGAATGCAGATAAGCGACAGCTTCCATCACTTGTCGAATAACATTGCTGGTGTCCCGCTCGGAGTAGTAGCCTTGATCCAGGATCCAATCAAAGACCTCTCTGCCTGTAGCCCTGCAGATGAAAAGCAAGTCAAAAGATACTGGGGCTTCATTACTGAACTGAATGAATTATTAACCCTGAACTGCAGCTAGGCTGAAGTGGTAGCTAAGGGTCTCGCATCATCACACTGAAGGCTCCATTTCATTGGTATGTGTGAGTTAGGTAGCTTGGTTTCCACCCACTATATAAACACATGCTGTGTCTATGTGTGCTTTCCTTATACAGGTGTAAGGACAGTGATGCAAATAATGCACAAACAAAATATATTTTCAGTAAATGATCATTTGGACTGAAGATGAAAATGAGGTCCCCCCAGAAGGAGAAGAAATGTAAGAAAATTGTCTTACGTGGAACTAAATGCTGTAGGTACTTAGTTGGTCTGATTAGTTCTGTTTTCATAACTCATTTTCTGTCAAACCACAGCCAATCAGGAACTTACAGCTCAAGGAAGAGGAAGTACTCCTTTCTGGTCTCAAAGACGTCAACAAGTTGAAGAATATTGGGGTGCTTCACCCTGAGAACAGCAGAATGTGATGAGAAAACAATGGGAAGGATTTACGAAACCTAAGAGATTGTCCCTTTTACAAAATATGAAGTATTTAGATTTAGAATGAAAATGATTTTCACAAAAGTTATACTCTTTTAAAGAAATTTATAAAACATTTTTATAAATTATGTAGTAGGATGTGACAAGACAGGTGGCCTAAATTGCCTTGGATCAATAAAGTAGCTGGTCTCCGTTAGTGTTATATTAACGGGATGATAGGAGAGCAGCTTGTCCTGTACTTAAGAAACTCAGTCTTAGGCAAATTGATTGAATCACAGGAAGGCAACTGACACTTGTAGTCGTCATAAAAGTGCCCCAGTCCTATTAAACTTTAATGTTGTGCATCTCTCTAGATAAAGGCTAAAATAATTATAATATATAAACACTGGGCTGCTATCAAAGTCCTATTTATATTTGTTTGTAAAACCCATAAACCAATATTTGTCTATTTATTTGTTTGTTTGTTTTATTTGCAATGAGACTGTGCTAAAGTATGTGGAAATGAGGTCTGTAAGAGTAAAATACTGAGGCACAGACCAAACATGACCTTTCAGCACTTACTGCTGTTCCTGAGGCTGCAAGAATTTTTCATACTCTATGTGGATATAAAGGGTAAATGGGGCTACAGCGATGGAGACCTCGCCACGATACAGGTGCTCCATCTCGACTCTTTCTGAGTTTTCTTGAGGTTTAACATTTCCACAGAGCGTTTTTGTGCTTTCACTTTTTCTGAGATCCTGTTAATTCTTTTTTTGAATGCTCACAAAAAGCACAACATTCCATAACCAAGAAGCAATCGTTCGGAAGCATCGCTGACCAAGCTAATCACGGATGCAGGTTGTTCGGAGTTCATTTTTGTTGAATTGCATTGCAGCAGTTAGAAGCAGAGCCTCCAGCCCATATTGCAGACCTAAAACTCATCTCTGATCTCACGGCAAATGAATCTATTGAATAAAGTAGCCACAAGCAAGATATTTACCTCGTAAATAATGTGAAGGAAAGTCTACTTTTCCAAGTGTGTTGGTGCAATTATGGCCCAGGACAATGAGACCTTCAAAAATCTGTATTTAAAGTGCAAACAGAAATGGCCAAATAACTATGAGAGTGGGGCAAGTGACTCACATCTTCAGGATGAAGATTTCATTCTTGGCAGCCTTCCTGACTTTCCTTCCATCTTTCTTCAGGAATTTTTTGCAGGTGTACATTTTCAACGTGTTCCTGTCCTTCGCTCGGAAAATCTCACAGAACTCCTCGCTAGATATGATACATCAGTTGTTAAATATTGACACCAGTACAGAATGAATAAAGGAATATGCTGGTGACAGAGCAGAATAATTCATAATTAATAATAAAACTATTCTGGGAGCCCATTTCTAGAGAAATCCTAATGTATTATAATCAAACATTATAAATTTGATGTATAGTAACTAATATAAAACAGCGTGTATTTCTTAATTATAATACTTGTTGGATGTCACAAGATGAGATTCTATCTAATAAAACTCGGATTATTATATACAATTCCCAAAATTCATATTTTACATTCACTACTTTAAGTAAAAATAATAACATAATGTTTATTCCCAGGATGTCCTAGCTTTTTGTAAAAGAGCAAACATAAGTTGTCCTTGCGCATCATGCGTTTTGGAAAATATACAAATTTGAGATACTTACGATTTAACAATCTGGCCGAGGTCATATTTGTCGGTGACCTCTGCCAGATTGTTGTAATCCTTCTTGTCCCCGAACGCGAGACAGCTGAACGGCATGGCCACCCCAGCTCTGAAACAGAGAGAGAATGTGACATGATGCAGGCTAATGTGCAGTTAGCCTCATGCGCTCACGTTAACTACCAAAGTACCACCTCACGCGTTTGGGGTGTAACACGTCAGACCCCAGTGAGTCCTCTATACAGAGTTTCAGCAAACTCTCAGCAAATCAAAATCACCTCACCACCATTTTATTCATATTATTATAACTAATGTTCCGGGGATGATGTCATTTTTAAGTTAAAGTCAAGGAAAAAAAACACATATTTAATAAGTCAAGCAGACAAACACAAAGGATTCCAGGACACAGAGTTCCCATTTCAGGGCAATGGATGAGGCTGCCTTTGATAAAGTGCCAAGCTGGGAAACCTGGATGGGGGAGGAAGAAGTCAACCCCCCACCTCCAGAAAAGTATTTCGTATCTGGAGGAAGAGAATAATTAGGGCCTGAGTACCTGGCAAAGGAGGGCAAATTAAGCACCATAGTCGTTATGGAGCTCACACAGTCACGCTGCTCTGTCGTCTTGTTGAAGGCAATTGCACACAGTAAGCCATCAAATTTTACTATTTTTTGACCCAATGAGACCCTGAAGAAGAGAAGCTCATTGTGGACAGACCCAGAGGATTCACAGCTATGCACTTGGCTCATTCACACTCAGAAAAGCCTGCTGCTACAGCTGCCCAGTCAATATGGAGACTTCCGCGCATTCTCTCAGGCTGTTACACGCCAACTTCAGGGACCAGTGTTTTGGAACGTTACTGATGTTTAAAGCTGGCATGCACGTTAAGCTGGGATTGGGAGACTGGTCTTAAAATGAAAACAAATATAATTCTTTGAATTGTACCTCCATGACACAGTCCAAATTGACCAGACAACATACAGTATGTTGTCAATCAGGAGTTAATGATACATCATGTTAACATAGCCACTCCCTTCACACGATGATGTAGGAAATATAAAAAGACCAATCAACGGATGTCCATCAGCACATACGGTCAGAAACGTCAACAGGGTAATCACCAAGTGCAAATCAGATTCCCGCTGTTCTGCATGATCTGTTTAATAATTCAACACCACTCTTTAATAGCAATAGAGAGTTATTATGGTTATCACTGGGGGGAGAGACTATGTGACACAGTCACTAACAACAAACAACAATCGCTAAGCAACACTTTGAGTGAGTGGTGATCGCTGATTCGGGGAACCCACTCCCACCCAGTATCCATGATTGGTTACACGATATGTGAGGGTCTCTGGTGTCACTAATGCTTTCATGGATGTAAAACCAAAATTCTTCTGAATGCCTTTGAAGGAAGAGTTGCTGAACTTTTGCATCCATATTTGTACGACAGCTCACGTCAAGATTTTAATGGTGTGCAAATGACCTCTCTCGGTTACGCTCCTTCACCACTTCCATGTTTGTTTTGGGATGACGCATTTCTTCCCACGTTAAATGTGGGACCACTGCATCAAAAACATTTTGCGCCCTCTAGTTTTTGTGGCTTGACACAGAATGAATAAGTATGAAACATGCTGTTTTCGCTGACATTCGGTTTCGTTTTGTCTGGACGCCGCTTGAAGTATGTAGTTACCTTCATGGTTTCTCGTTATTTCTGATTATTCTCCAGCTAGTACATTCCCAAAGAAGGAGCCCCCGTCACTGTAACAGGTTTCCTTCCATCTGCACCCAGAAGTGAGGTCATGACTGGAATGTTTTAAAGGCAACCAATGACAGAAGGCTACCCGCTGACGTCTCTTTATTTACGCCTTGTCAGTGGTCCGGTGTGTGAAAATAACAACAACAAGAAAGCAGACAGTGTAGCGAAGGACCAGCCATGCAGATCAGTGAGGGAGGTGCTTTGGGCTTAAATGTCATCATGGTGAGATCCTGGCAGAAGCTTCGTAAAAAAATAAACTCAGAGATGTTGATGAGGTAGATAAGGAACATCTTGCTTAAGAATCTTCCCTTTTCCCTTGGTGTTCTCATCGCTTGCTCAAACACCGCACTCTGCTTTGTCAAACATTAAGGGAGAAACGTATTTGGGGGGACCGGGGAATTTTCTGTTAGGGAACCCAGCATGGCAACCAGACCCAAGCCAGAAAGGCCTTCCGGCCCCAACATCCAACGTGAACAGCCTGTGCCATTAATTCACACTGCGGCATTTAAAATACATGCCAGGGTACAGCAGAAAAAAAAAAAACTGGCAGCAGGTCTCCATGGAACCTGATGTACGCTTGCTGGAAGACGGTGAGATATGAATCATGCCCGTCTTCAGCCAGCGTTCCATAAAACACGTAATGCCGAGCGAGCGGATATGCAAATGAGCGCTTCTGCCACGGCCCACGAGCCGCACGAGGTCCATTAATGTTTTGACTCTGATGCAGAAGAAACTTCCCTGAATGAACCAAAAATGATGCCTCGGAAGCAGGTTTATTAATTTCAGCGTGAAAATGGGCAAATGTTGTACCTCATTCACGCCTCACTTCTCCTTCAGAGGCAGCACTACTGCACAACTAATGGCAGAATTACAGCGTTCCCGACAGCTTGGCATAATATCAGAAATCTATGTTTGAGAGTTTAAATCAAGAAATAATGCATGCATAAACATACACACACACACAGAGGCCATCTCATATCTCTCTCCATTGTGTGGTTAATAAAAAATCAACTCGTGTAGCCAGCCACTTCTGAGCAGTGTACGGAGAAGCTATCACGCCTTGAAAAGTTTGGTTTTGTCTACAGTTTAGTAAGTGACACCTCGGTGGCTTGGCACCCAGCTAGCTGCTTCCCTGCAGGGTTGGGGTTAGACCTCCTCGTGAATCAGCCTCAGTACCACCCTCGGTGAGATTCCCGGGAGAAATCCTGGACGGCGTTCTCTGCAGCATTAGCTGGTGTCATTAAACCACTGCGGAAATGACATATTTTTTAAGTGCTTGGATTGAAAACAGGAGAGAAATAATTTGCTACGCTTAATTGAAAGCGTTTCTCATATTCCCAGAGCACTGACGGCACTAATGAGACCCTCAGTGCTACGTATCATCTGTCTTCCTCCTCATACCTCTTGTTTTTGCCTCGCAAAGAAAGAATTAGCATGATCTTAAGCTCGAAGAGGCACTCACTTTCTGAGTTCATTACAATACCGCCGTGATACCATCTTAGACACAAGGGATTGCACCATCTGGTTACATCTGTGTTCTTCTGGGTCCCACAAATACATTAAATCAATGATTTTCAGATCCAGACTCTTTTCAAGGCCACCATGTGCAAATCCTGTGGTTCTGATCCATCTCTTCAGCCCATGTGACTCTGTAAGGGGCTGTAAATGTGTCCGTCAGTGGAGCTCATTGCGATGAAGGAACTCCGAGTTTCACCACAGGCCAAGCAGACAGGGTGACTCGGAGATGGCGATGCAGCACCAGGGCCCCACGCAGCTTGAACATCATCCCGTAAATGTTCTCTCTCACCTCTGTGGACCTTGGCTCCTCTCTCGGTGCTGCACAGCTTGCTGCGTGCGGACGCCTGCCGCTCGGAGCAGATGGGTGTGGGTGATGGTGGAGGAGCCCCCCCCCCCCCGCTCATGACACATGCCACCTCACAAGCGGGGCCTAGATTGCCGCAGAGATACCTGGAACTGGCCCATGAGACCTCAAGTTCCTGCCAGACCAGGGTGGCATCAGGAAGCAGCACAGGAAGGCTGCCTCTGCTTGGGGACGGGAAGGATCAGAGGGAACACTGCAATAATGAGATGGGAAAGAGATCTGGCATCAATTATTCCTGCCTTGAGGTGTTGACTGACAGTTACTCAAAGTCCCGCTGTACTGGCAGCTTTAGATCTCCAAGCCAGAACAAGCCCCTTCCATAGTTTCTCTATAGTGACGGAGCTGTCAAGCCCATTCTGAGCAGATGCCACCCTCCTGTGCTCTCTGGATTACAGGCATACCCTCACATGGGTGTGGGATACACACTGCACGGCTGCACCCAGCCTCTGAGCTCTTTGAGCCTTTGTTATTCCTGTTTTGTTTTAGAGGAACATTGCACTTAGTCAAAGACATAAAGTTTTATTTTTTTAGAGGGAGGAATAATTAATATCTTTCTCTTGCTCCACATTAATCTGATCAGATGTTTCGGCACAGACTCCCTCTCTGGTAGGAGAGAGCAAAATGTTGGCAGCTCCATTTATAGATTATCAACGTCTCTTTGTTTCCTTTTGCTTTTTTGTCTATCTGGTATTTCATTTACTTTCTGACTGGCTAACTGTACAGCCATTTCACGTGGCTGAAGCGCCTGGTTCTTCCTTTTTCGGCTCCACTGGCATCCGCATCCTCTCATCGACCTTGTTAACCTTCCCTCCCCAGCCAGTCTCCCACGCCACCATGAAAGCACACATTAGAGCTGCCACATTTGACATGCTTGCGTAACAGAGATAATTGGGGGGGGGGGGGGGCTACATCAGCAGGCTTGACCAACTTTTGTAACCTACTGGCAATAAAATGTTCCTGCTAATGTTGGCATAGCGAGGTTGGCACATCTGTCCCACAGTGCCCTTGGGCGCCCTGAGAGACACTGTATGGAGCTGACAGGTGAGTAAATACCCTATATGGATAAAAGTATTGGGACACCAACCTGCCTAACATCACACTCTGATTCAAAGGGTATTAATATGAAGCTGGCTAACCCTTAGTTGCTATAATAGGCCGTGCTCTTCTGGGAAGATAATCCATTAGATGTTAGAACATTGCTGGTGGGATCTGCTGCCATTCAGGTTGGGTATCGATGTTGGGTGATCAGATCCCTTGTGTGGCTACCGATTTGCAGCTGAACTTGTTCCCAGATGTTTCCACTTCACAATCACGTCACTTGCAGTTGACCAGGGTGGCACTAGCAGGATACAAATGTTGAGAACCGACTCATTGAAAAAGTGTCCAATTAGTGTCTCATAACGGTGCTAGGTTGACTAACCTCTACTGCTTGGCCACTCATTTTTCTGCCATTGTTTGATGCTGGAGATTGAATGGCCTATACACATGTATGTGAGCATTGGGCATGGCTTACATGGCCAATTCCTGTAATTACTACAGGTCTCCCAATACTTTTGTCCATATAGTGCATGTACTCCCCAATACTCAACCTTGTTCAGCCAACAATAGAGCCACTATAGCCCTGACTTAAGATTCCTTTGCTATAGATCCTCCAGTTCCATAATTCTTTGAACTATACAGCCTGTAGCCACAATGTCTGTTAGCTCTAAATCCTTTTATTTTGTTCTTGTCACTTAAATCTAAAGCTATCTTTATTACTTAAACCCAAATCTAAAATATAAACCTATACAAAATATAGTAATAAGGCTGTAATGTATGTGCAGATGTGTTTGAATTCTGTGATGGCATAAATCTCAGTGGTGATACCTTCTAACAATGTTACAGATCACATTTTAAGCAACTTAAAGGCCAGAACCCTACATCTACCTGGGAAGACTCAGCGGTACATCATGTAATGTCTGGGGTTTGGGGGCTCGGGACAGTCTTCTACCTTTTCAGTACATAATATTTTAATGTCAGGGTAAATTCTTCACTGGAAAAAAAACATTTGTGGGGGTCAGGAGGTCGGAGGCAGCAGAACAGGAACAAGATTATAACTTAAAAAAATGATTGGCACTTCTATGCATTTTTGCACCTGATAACCCTTAACGTCGATTTGCCATTGCTATGACAACAAACATTTACTGTTGTTGGTCTTTACACTTACCAAGAGTCACAAAAAGACTTTAAGCTCAGGAAAGAAGTACAATGTGCCACACTGTAGGGTGCTGCTGGGTTTGAGTCTCCATCCTGGCTTCATGTGTGTGGAGTTTGCAAGTTCTCCACGTGTCGTTATGGTGCTTCCTCAGGTACTCTGTTAAGGGTCCAAAAACACACTAAGGCAAACTAGAGATTCCAAATTGCCTGTAGGTGTGTGTGCGTGTGCCCTGTGTTAGCTTGTTCCCTGTCTTGGACCCAGGCAACCCTGCATGCGACAAGCAGGTATAAAAAAAATGGAAGAGCACCACACTGCCCCCTACTAGAGGACATTGTAACAGCCCGTAAGTAGAGATATTTTCATCGTGTTGACTTGTTAGCTTTTCAACAGAAATCCTAGAACAAGGTTGGGCAATCTTATCTGCAAAGGGCCGGTGTGTATGCGGGCTTTCACTGCAACTCCCTAATTTGATTACTAATTAGAGGACTGATTGGTTGAAAAGTCTTCACACCTGGGTTTGAACAGCTGACCTACAGGTTATCCCAGAAACCTGCATACACGCCGGCCCTTTGCGGATAAGATTGTTCACCCCTGCCCTAGGCAATTCGATCACTGGTGCCCACCCAACATGTCCAAATGCCAACCCCATGAAGGCATCATGGTAACGTCGGTGCTGAAGCTTAGCCTTCCGGGTCCTTCATAGGCAGTCCAGGAGTCTGTTGAGGCCGTTGGCTCATCTCTAAGGACCAAAGGACCACTGTGGTAACATTGCGGGACCTCAGTGTAAATTAAAGGTTATGAGGGAAATGCAGGGATAAGTTGAGGTCCATGGCAAAGCAGACTTATCCAGACACGAAGCCTAACGAAGCACAAATCCATCACTACAGCCCCCCCCCTCGTTAATCCACAGCTTTATCACCAGCATTGTAACCGTGCAACTGTTCTCTGACAGGTCCTATGAGCATTGTAATATTCTCACAGAAATAACTCACCGCCTTGAGTACAACATGACCCAGCAGAGGCTGTGTGACAGACCTCAGAGTGTCACTCTCACCCTGTCAGAGATCAGCCCGTTAGCCTTCCTGTGCACGCCTTCTAATCCATGCGCACTCACTCTAGTCCCCCGACGATCAGCGGCTGCTCTGCCGCGCTTTCTGAAGTCTGCAAGGCGATCCTGCCAAGGGCTTGCTCTCTCTCCCCCCCACGCTCCTCAGCAGGATAAAAGCTAGATATCGTAAACGTGCTGCAGAAGCTGCTCGCTATGTCACAACACTAATCACATTTTTTGCTTGGCAACAGCAGAGCCCTGGTAAAGGCAAACATCCTCAGCAAAGTAGTGAGCTCTGGGGTACCAGAGCAGCTGTCCGACGACTGAACACTAACACATTAGTGTCCAGGGAGCATCAACAACCCCCCCCCCCCCCCATCAAAAGCAATAACTCACTGGGGAAGCTAAGGTCAATGACCTCAAATATCTAATGCCAGGGAGTCAGATAAACAAGGAAAAGCCAGAACACACACACACACGCACACACCAACCCAGTCACACACGCATTGACACAAACATCACTACTCTGTGGTGTCAGATAATAAAAGCATGTTTTCACCAAAACATTGTGCTGGTGATGTCATCGAGAGTCCAGATAAAACACATATCCTTCGAGCAAAGGGGGGTTCAGTAATGTGCAGGGCATGTGTGTTTTTGTGATACTACGCTAGAATTATAAACAAGGCCCTTTGGTTTTATGCTAACATTAAAAATGCCAGATTATGTCATATTTATAAGCGCCCAGTTCTTCACATAATTTTTTCTGTTGGAGTTTTTGGCCTAAAATATTTATATCAAGTCATATCTTCCTCACTTTCCTGCATGTTCAGCTGAGAAGTCTGGCGTTCTGTGTCTCTCTTTCTGCATAGCAAAGTGTTCTTCTCATCACTTTGGATTAGGAAGATAGCGTTTTACACACAAACACATGCTACCCTGTTTCCAGGGGTCCATTGATCCGAACTACATTTCAAAAGTTGCAAGAAGGAGACGGTGACCTTGTGTGATGCGTCAACAAGAGGAGTAAAATAGGTGAGAATGTAGAAAGAGACACAGGCATGGGAGAGATGGACTGACAGACTCCATCACCAGGCACCTGGTACCCTTAGACACATACTACCTTTTAAATGGATTCCCAGCCAAAAATGATTTTAAGCTAATTCAGTTTGACATTAGACAATGTCTTCTGTATTGAAAAGCAATTTCGTTACCATGTGCTACAAACATAGAGCATGCACTTTATTTTTTGGAATATGTTACGCTCTGATGTCACCATGAGTCACTTCAATTCCTGTTTGTTTTGAAAGTCCATGCAGAGTAAAATTTATATGTTGTGCAGATCATCAGTAATTTTCTAATCTCATTGTCAGCAAATCTGAGGCGTATTCTCGATGTCTATCTGTCTGGTAGCGCATCTTTTAAACTGCGCTTTTATATTAGGATATTTTTATGAATAGGGACCTTCTTCTCTGCAATCTTCGGTTTCCCATGATTCCTCGATGCAATGCGGCGATAATGATGAAATGCTCACTGGGAATAGCAAAAATGTGCCAGCTACACGCTGCGTTCCTGACACTATGCCAAAAAATCGCTGATTGAGTAACCAAGGAAGCATATGCATTATTTTCTTTATATTTCTAACACAGTATATGTCAGTAAAAATGTATGAAGAAAGAATTTATCTCATGCAATATAATGCAAAACATATTACAATATTAAACTCTACAGAGGCAGTCTTTTTGACATCAGGTCTATTTACCTGCATAAAAGAAGGTGAAGGTAAAGAATGGTAGGAATGCTGTTTTAACTCCACCTCCCGCTATGACCTTTGTTTTAATGGGCTGTTAAGCACTTCCTCCTAATGTGACCTCGGCTTTTATGAATCTTTACACACCATGTTCCTCCTTAAAGGCATAAATTGAATGAGTTTTTAAGTACTGCCTCTGTACTTGACCCCTGCATTACTGGTTCTTTAAGCGTTTCCCCCTCTCGTGGCCTCAGCTCTAAAATATACAAACATATATTGTGTAAAGATAGAGAAGACCTTAGTCACAGTTTGAGTGCTTACTGGTATTTAAAGGTACCTTATAATGCATTTTTTCAGTACTTTAAGTTGTTCTTTGGTTGGAAGGTACATGAACTTGTTGAAAAATGCCCAGAAGTGGTATTACAGGCCCTGTTATTTGGCCCTGGAATGAAACAGACCATTTTCACGTGTTTGGTGGGCTCATTAACATATCGATGTGCTTTGCTCTGATTGGCTGGTTTACACTAAGGCACTGTGATGGCTCACAAAGAACCAACATCTCTACAGTCATGCCTCACACAGCAACATTTTGGTCAACAACAGATCACATTTATTTATTTATTTACTATACTGTACTTTTTATCATAATTTTTACTCTTTCTACTTTTCCACACGTAAACCTAATACTCCCACAATGTTAGTACAATCATTACTTTGTTTTTAACAATGTAACAACTGCATTGTAATTATTTTGCATTTCAGTCAACAATAATTTTATGCTGCTTGTTTCATCATGCAAATTTTATCAAGACCTCCAAATGAGCAGCTTGTAAATGTGTTACCTGCCTTCAACTGTTTGACTTCAGTATCCATTAGATATTTATTTTAGCTAACCAAGTATTTCACAGGCAGTATAGCAGCCTCTTGTCAATGTCAGTATCCCAGACCTCGTAATGTTGTTTACTACTCCCCTGCTAACCTGGGGTATGTTCCCTAAAAGCATAACTGCTAAAAACTCTAGCAACTTACAATATTGGAACCATGCAACAGAAATGGTTCCCACTATGTAAACTGGTAACAAGAGCATTTGGGAAACGTGACCCTGAATAGGATTTACCATCTCAGCCTACTAGTAACAAATAGCTGTACGTCGATGACTGTCAGTTTATTTTTTTCCTTGCCTGATGCATTTATGGAAACTGTGCATTCATGCCCCACAAGAGATGAAATATATGCTGCAGCTTGTGCAGGTTTGTCGGGCTTGAAAGTGGGCTGGCGTATGTTAAGTTTGGGGGCGTAGTTGAGACTGTTACGTAATATCCCAGAATTTTTGAATCGGCCCATTTTTAACACTTTCTTTTACATTTGCAGGATTTATATTTGAAAGAAGGAACAACAGTGTTTGAGATTCACAATATGTCAGTTCCATGTACCAAACTCTTCTTATTCAGCTATGCTGCAGTAAAGTCAGTTGTTCATTGCCGGCAACTTTAACACATTCTTCTCACAGCTGAGGGTGAAATAAAGCTTACGTTAAACTGAAGTAAGTCTGAATAAGACAACCAACTACAAAGCACACGCCCCCTGAGAGATCTATGACCCCTCATGGAACTGCAATATGTTCTGTACTCATTAAACACAGACGTTTGATCCATCAGTTTATCATTTTGAGAAGATTCTCTGCATCAGAACAAACACATAGCGAACCAAAAATAAAACACGGCACCGATCATGCACTGCAAGCTCTGAAAGTATGGTCCAACAAATAATGCCTGGCTTTTTACATAAGTAATGCATGCCAAAAGGTAGATGCTTCGATCATTATAAATAAAAGCTTGTGTTAATGAATTATCAGTAAGCCTCAAATTTTAAAAGCAAAGTTTAAAATCGAGGGTACTAAAAAAGCAAAAAAATAAGAAAACACACAAATCTCTTAAACACCACTCTCTGACACTCTTAATTTACAAAAACTGCATTCAATTATGCTGCGAGTGATGAATCTGCATCATTTCACACCTGCATAAATACAGCTGATGCACCTGATTGTGTTGTGCTTAGCGCAGTCCTGTCATGCATCGCAGGCAATGAGCCAGATTCTCACAGGCGAAGAGTACATACCACCCAGTGGGCCGTGCTAAGGAGGACTTTGTCGATCGGCCTAACCCATTATGTTCAGCAGCCTGCTTCAGTCTCCCCAAACAGCCAAGGCCTCTAAAAAGCCATCCAACATGGCGCTGGGGCTGGAGGTGCTATTAAAAGCCTGGCAACAGGTTTTGTTGCATTGCCAGGTTTTTACTGAGCCAAAGACCTAAATTCTAGGGAGCCACAAGTGCCTTTGAACACCTTAGTATCTGGGCGATTTCAGATGGCAGGTGCCGGGCCAAGGGAGAACAGACGGCTGAAGTCTCCAGCCTCACTAAGCTGGGGAAAAATCGCTCACCATCAGCGGGATTTCGGTGGCAGAGTTCCAGGCATGTAGAAGCCTGAAGCCACAGGTGTCTACCGAAATATTACACACAGGCAAACTGTCTCCCTCACATACAGACGTGCTTACAATGAAATGTTTGGTACAAAGGGGCTAGAAGTGGATGTCTGAAGCCTCGTGGGCTCAGGGGCAGGGGGGTGGAGGCAATGAGGCATCTGCAGATGGCTGCAGGTCTCACGGGAGAAGTCTCATGGCCCGCCTACTAGGACAGCCCACCTGCTCCCTAGAGAAGCCAACAGAGCTCAGCGTAGCACTCTGCACATGCCTGACTCCACATCTATCCCTCTGCACATGCCTGACTCCACATCTATCCCTCTGCACATGCCTGACTCCACATCTATCCCTCTGCACACACCTGACTCCACATCTATCCCTCTGCACACACCTGACTCCACATCTATCCCTCTGCACACGCCTCAGACTCCACGTCTATCCCTCTGCACCCACCTCAGACTCCACGTCTATCCCTCTGCACCCGCCTCCAGCAGCCACACAAGGCCACATCTTACACAGGTTTAGGTGTCCAATCATCCTGACTCTCCTGCGACCAGCTTCCTGAACCAAACAGCCTCTCCTCCGTCCCCGGATTAGATGATGACACTAAGAAATCAAGGCCTGAGTTTAATTGCATCAAAGAAATGTTGCTCAGCCTTTGGCACTGCAGGGGTGTGAGCGCATATGCGCGCACAGATACCAGCAAAGCCATGAGAACAGACAGCAGTGCAAAGATGAGGTCAGAGCACAATATAAGAACAGATACTGGTACAGGCACAAGTACAACTATCTTCATAGCCACTTGTAGAAAAATGAGTAGAGACACCAGTATAGGAATAGTTCTAGTGTTCTGTCCTAGGAAATAGAAGTATAATGACGTACCTGTATTTTTCTGTATGATGCAAGGTTTTGTTGATTACTCCGGGAAGCATACAAAATAGTTACAGTTCACATATTACTTATGGGGATCTTTTACAATGTAGTCAATTTAGAATGCTATCAAAGAGTCTAAGTTGATAAGTTGAGGACAAACCAGGATTTTGGTAGGAAGACATTTTTCAAAATTGGTTTAAGGATGGAGGAGGTTCTGAGTAATGAACTTCTCCAATGAAAAAGGCCAAATCGTGACTTTCATTCCAGTCTCCCCCCCCCCCACCCCCCCCAAACACACACACCAACTGTTCCACCAACTCACCGACCCTTGTCTGTTGACTGGATAATTATCTACATTTGATAAACCAAACATAACACTTCTTACCTTTTCTTAGATTTGGAAAAAATGGTATGATGGATCCCCCACTGATTACACAGCACTGCTGAGCGCACTGCAGAGCTCACACTGCTTTAACATCACTGATCACTGTTGAGTTTAACTGTGCCCAGGATAGATCTCATGTGCTAAAAAAGCTGGTTTCTGAACTAGGCTCTCCGTGGGATACAGGACACCGGAACTTTCTGCATAAAAGCATAATTTATGGTAATATAAATGCGACCAAGGTTTTATTACCCTGCAACACACACAAGGTGTTAGTAAAAATCCCTGCATTTTATGCTATTTTCCAAACTGTTTATGACCATTGAAATAGGGTTGTATCTATGCATATATTTCTTCCAGTTCATCGCATGGCTGCTTGATGATGAGACACGTCTGAATTATTTCATCAATGAACAGAAGAAACCTGTCATGCACATGCACATAAAACAATGCAGGATTATTCATGGTATGGGCAAAGCTGGGGTTAGCAAAGGGGGAGGATGTGAAGTGAATGGATGAAGCATGAACTGATGACAGAATCCGCCCCCAGAGAGCGAGTGCCTCTGACAGAGTGTCTCTCCCGTTTAAGGCTGGCGATATCACATCTAGCACCAATACACAGACCCGTGGGTGTGGATGGGAGAGATTGACGTTCCGCACACCCTGCCAGACTTAGCCATTGTGTTTATCTACAGCTGGCTCGGAAAGTTCCGTTTTGTTCTATTCATGTTCTTTTCATGTTTTCATTGTCCTGCCAAAAGCTTGGTGTGCCATTTCTGACAGCACATATTCTCCCTCATTTAGTTTGTCAGTAAATACTGACAAATAATATCAGAATCTCCAGCTTTCGCCTGTCTGCCCATTCCTAAACCTGCACAATGTAGACACCTGGAAATGTAGCAGCGCCCTATCATAGTGTGGTGACTGTGCTCTCTGAGATTATTCCAGAACACAGATTTACACGATTCTAGGATCGTTTAATAACCCTGAGTAGGAGGAACACTTCAATACATTATAGATCAAAGACAACAAGCAGGGGACAGAACATTGAAAGCGCGGCAGAGATGAACACTCCAGATTACATAGTTGCGCAGAGATATATTACTGGACAAAAATATCCAAATACATAACAATTTATCTCCTGCCTGTATGATCCTTAACTCGAAGGAAGAAATAGTTACAGTCTAGACTGGTCTGTTGGACTTTTTGCATGGAATTTCTGTTACATTCCCTAACCTGACCATCGTGTTCTGAAGTTATTTGTTGCCTTGGTTACAAGTCCTTCATCTACATCTTGGTAGTATGGTTCCTTCATATGGTATCTGGCTGCAGCCTGGGGCTGGGGGGGGGGGACTTAATCCGATGCACAGGGCTAAATTTAGGCATTAACTGTTCTCAGGCTTACCTAATGATCCATCCATGAACCACAGATTTGCCTGCAACAGTGAAAATTCATTATCATCTATCCAACCTAATATCTGAGGGTACTACACGCACTGCTGATAAGAGAGAAACACAAGCTGAATGCAGCACAACACTTCAGAGAGAAAAATGGTACAGGTTTTACGGTGCAGGAATAGAATAGAACAGAATGAATTCATTGTCATTCACAAAGCTTGTCACCGGGGTGAAGAGTCAGATCAGTTTTACTGATTAAAAGCATTGCTGAAGAGGCCAGCAGTGCTATCATTACTGCGGCAACGACAAAACATAAAGTCAAAAGTTAAAACATCAAGATTTACTTAATCAATCCGGAACTCAAAGCGATTTGATGCCTATTAAATATAGTAGATACGGTTCAGTTTGCAAGTGTTCTTCATTATGTTTCTCAGATCATCTCTTTGAACCATTTTAAGTTTTCTGTTTATCTCCATCGGCTCTTATACGGCTCATCAGCGCTTAGATCGTAACGCTAAACGCTGTGTTTTCTGCCATCAGGCCAGCATCAGCAGAATGGGGCGTCACCCCTGACCCTCAAAGCTCCACGCACCAAATGGTAAGAGCCTTCCGAAGCTAAATAGCTCCAACAGGATGAGCTACTAGGGAGTGGGGGGGATAGCAACATCTGTCAATTGCTTCTCATGATGAGTCCCAGGATCTTCAGGGATCATTTTGCAATTTTAGTCATGGATCTTTTCCTCTTTTGCACCAATGTTTTGTTACATCAGAAGTAGAGGGAGTGTAAGCCACCGATGAGGAATTTTTGACCCGAATCCAAACAAATCAGACATAATAACAAAAACACTATCTTTGGACAAATGTGGTTACGACTGAAGTTGATTAAACTTTTGTCAGCCTTATTTGAATCATCACATCCTTGCAGTGCTGGAGTGCAGCCAAGGTAACATTTCTATCACACATCAAGACAGCAAGCTCAGCACTTTCAGAAGTGCGTGAAATCCCGATGATTGTGACCCCCCCCCAACACCATGCCTCAAGGGCGTAATTTTGGCTGGAACATTGGGGGGGGGGGTTGAGGTCTCCACCCATTACGGGGGAAACATGATTATTGGGGGGTTGCATTAGCTGGTTTTGATTTATTGGGGGGGGCTACAACCCCCCCATCCCCCCATAATTTACGCCTATGACTTGTCTCCACTAATACATAACCATAAAAAATTTACCATCAGTAAGATTTGTGCCTCGATTAAACGACAAATTCTGATAGTTCTGAAGATTTAAAATGATGGAATGTGGTTCTGACATTCCAGGTTCATACTGATGCCACTTTTATGGCTGAAGTGAGCAGAAGCGGCAGGAAGGGTATGGACACCCCAGGGAACAATCCCATGAGGTGTTTGGTGATCACCTGCCCTTAAACCTACACATGTACACAGCCCTCAGAGACCGTTTGTGTGTGTGTGTGGGGGGGGGGGTGTTATGTATCTATTACATTGTGGAGATAAAATGTCTCTACGGGGTGAGTAAAAACTGCAGTTTTAATATTGTGGGGAACATTTTTTTTGGAAACTCAGTTTTATGAAAAAAATATGATGAATCAAGAAACAAAAATGTCAAAAGTCTTGAAATTTGTTTGGTTACTTATGGTTAAGGTTAGGGCTGGGTAGGGGTTAAGGTCATCATTAGAGTTTTCCCCATGGAAGTGAATGGAGAGGAGAGAGAGGTAAGGAGCGTGCACTGATTACAGAGTGTTGCTGCACCCACCACACAACAAACCACCTCAGGGATGAGAACCTGAGTGCAGCCATGTGGCAGGTGATACCTCGGCACCACACTAGTCTGAATTAACCAGTGTGAGTTTTTTCCAGTGGCTAGAGCGCCAATCCTGCCACCAACTCCCAAGTTATTCCCTGTAAATTGGAGGACCTCCTTGCAGGGCTTGATGTAGATTAACGTCATACCCCGGATGAAGCAATTGCAGGCCCAACGGAGTAGAATCACTCTGGGCATTCACAGGATTTAAACCAGCAACCTTCCAGTTGCTGGTACAGATCCCTAGCCTCAAAGCCACCACTCCATCCCTAAGCGAATAGACAGTCCCCACAAAGATATAATTATAAACCTGTGTGTGTGTGTGTGTGTGTGTGTGTGTGTGTGTGTGTGTGAGCGGGTATACCTTACCTTATGGGGACACAATGTCCCCATAACGTGATGAATACCCTTTTTTTCCCTTATGGGAAAACTCAATTTGATAAAAAATCTGTGAATGCAATGAAAAAACTAAAAGTGCAACCACTCTTCTATTTTTCTTGGTTACTTATGGTTATGGTTAGGGCTGGGTAGGAGTTAAGGTTGTCATAGTTAGCGTTAACATTTTTTACATATAAAAGAATGAGCGGTCCCCATAAAGATATGTTTACCCGACATGTGTGTGTGTGTGTATAGGATCCTCACAGCATGATGCATTATTCCAATCAAACAACCTTCTTGTCCATTCTGCTTCTTCCTCCTGTGGAATATGAAAATGTCGGTGATGACAGCATGAATCAACCAGACATTAAAAATTGATTCGTTTCCATATTCGATTCTCCTTTTAATTGCTATTTGTAGACGCTGTCAGCAGGAGAAGCTTTTTGAAGCCTGCTGGTGTGGCAAACAGGCCTTTCAGAGGAGTGGACCAGGGCTGGCTTCTATCTCGACAGATACCTGTTCCTCTTGTCTTTGCCATATGATCTCTAACCAGTAAGCACTCATTCATCTGTGTTTGCCTGCCACTTCAGGGCCTCCCTGCCAGTCCCGCTTAGAGGAGCCCTGTCATCTTCCCATCATCTGAAAGTCAATCACTCGCCAACAGTCACACCTCCAGATACTCAGGTGGACAGAAAACACCCAAAAGCTTCACATTCTCTGCTGTGCTCTGGTGTCCTTTGAGCTCTGGTTCCATTCAAAAAGGTTTCCTCCTTAGTCAAAATGCCATGATACAACACTGTAAAAGTAGCTGCTTCTCCTGACCCTTATAAAAAGCTAATCTTTATGAGATAAGACTGCCTTTTGTCAGCTGTCAGATTAATTTGCAGTGTACCAAGTGATCTACCAAGAGCTGCTACATCACCCGGAGGTAGACATTGGGTCATAGACTTCTCATTTATGATTGCCATTACCAATTAACATTAGAACTGTGAGATAACCATGTCAGAACCAAGACTGAGCAACAACTCAGTACAACAGTGGGCAGAATGGCTTCTCTGAACACGCACAATTAATCTAATTTTTGAAGTTAGTACTGTGCAGTATAAACGGTATACGATATAAATTTGGCCAATGGGAGAGATTTTGATTATACCGCCCTACCACAGAAATTTCCGCT
>JAODJW010000127.1:27709544-27720092 GCA_026777045.1 Hyperopisus bebe | reverse complement strand
TATATAAAATGTACATTAGGCTACCCTGCACAGTATTGGGTTTTATAAGCTACCTACGTGCCCTGTCCGTTTTCCTTTGATTAAACACTCAAATTTCACTTAAGCACCAAGTTCTTGCTGGTTGCCAAATGGTCAGTAACTTATAATCACGCATGCCTTACTAATGTTAATGTGAAACAGCTGGATGAGTCAAAGAAACAAACCAGTCAAAGCACAAGAAGAACTAAACCATTTGGCCAAGCACAGGAACCTTTCTGTTTTAAAGCAGTTTGTAAAGCTGAAGTAGCTCAAAGTGTCCTCCCTGACATGGATTATCTGGTCGCTCTGTGCCACTGGTAAAACAGAGGTATAAGCATGCCTTGTGAACAGGTACATGATACAGTGCATGTGGAACAGTAAAATGATGCGTCAAAGACAGCTGGATTAGTGTCCTGTGAGCTGGGTGGGGTTGGGGACATGGAGACTTGAATGACTGAGTAATCAGATGCAGGTTGATGCACTCAGTCATGCCTCCGTGGTGGATGGTGTACCTCAACTGTACCAGACCTCTGTTCAGGGCTCATAATTCACAACGGAGTATTGGAATATTTCCCTCTTTCATTACCACTTCCAAAGGGTCCACAATCAAGTTTTTTGAGCTTCTCAACATGCTTTATCCCTCTAGAAAAGCAGTAGATTAGATGACACTGGCTATGACTGGCTAGTAAATCACATGTAGCAGATTGCAGAGTCTTCAAGGACACTAGCCTTCTCATGCCGGTCAAGTCTGCTACGGATGTAGAAAAGCTCCTTTGTTAAGAACCAGGCCCAGACCAAGGCATGTCGTAGCTTCAAAATTTGATTCCTGTGAGGCTGCAGAAGGAGCACTGTAAGAGAGCAAAGTACACAAGCCTTTTCCATGGCATTTACACAGGGCTGCAAAAGCAGAAAATGCCTTAGTGAAAACCTGGGTCCTCTGGACAATAATCAGATTCATGGAACAGATGTGGTAGAAGATTTTAAAAATCCATCCGTTGGGATCCATCAGGAAGGCGAACTGAGCCATATATAAAAGCATTGTGGTCATGATTTCTCTCCTCTAATACACGCAGCAAAGTCAGACGCAGGAGAAGCAGACTGCAGCTGTTAAGCTGCCAGCTATGTCTAGCTATATATTAGGTGATAGACCAGATTCATGAAGATGTCCTAGTTCATACAGATGCTGTGTGATTGTCGAGCATTTTGTGTAATCTGTGCATGAACTGAAAACACTTAGCAGCTTTGGGGCATAAAGAGAGCTTAGATGAGAAGATGCCTTTAATTATACAACACCTAGTCAAAATGATTTCACAGAATTTAACAAAAATGCAACAGACAGATCTCAATGTCGCTTGTGGGGGGGGAAACCATGAAGAGGCAAAGGGGAAGGTAGCAAACATAAACGGCCTGCTGCCTTTGAGTTTCAGCTTCAAAACCATTGTGTGACATCATCAAAGCCATGCATGGGCTTTTCATGGCCACTTCACAGAATGGTACAAAGACCACGACTGCTTCAGCACGTCTGGAAGTTTCAAATCAAAGCTTCCAGGAGGCAATTAGCTATAACACCCCGGCCTAATAGAGAAAATGGCTGATGCTATTTACCTGTGCGTGTTTCTGTGTGTGTGTGTGTGTGTGTGTGTGTGTGTGTGATTGTGTGGGGGTTTATATTTACCACATTGTGGGGACCCAGTAGAATCTGTTACTTTTTAGCTTGTGGATATATTTTTTCGGGTCCCCACAATAAAAACCTCAATTTCATAAAAATCTGTGACCGCAATCAGAAAACTAAGAATGCCAAAGGTCTTGTATTTTATTTGGTCATTTATGGTCAAGGTTAGGGCTGGGTGGGGGTTAAGGTTGCTATTGTTGGGATTAGGGTTTTGATGGTCCCCACAAAGATATAAATACAAATGTGTTTGTGTGTGTGTCTGTGTGTGTATTACTAATTGCATTGTTCAAGATCTGGGTCTTTTTGAGTGTTTTACAGTTTGGAAAGGCCACACAAAAGTGAAACATGAGTCATCTGAGCCCATATATGGGAGACTGCTGTACTCTGGTAACTGGTATGGGTTGGGAAGATAGAAGCTGCTTATGTATACAAGATATCCTCAACAGCTGAACATGAAGCTCATTTGGAACTAAAAGTAATTAATAAAACACTTACCAAAAAAAAATAATAATAATAATAAAATGGATACTTCGTCTGTTCCAGTTGGATTTCATCAAACTTTAATTTCCGTCATAAGGTTAAACCTTCCTGGATCCAAACTAAACAATCTAGAACATTCTTTAACGCAGCAGGAAGAGAACTGGCATTACTGTGTCCTCCAAACAAAAAAATATTACATATACAGATTACACCACATTCACACTGTCTCTCGTATTGTCACACAGAGGTAAAAAAAGGCATTGCTAATTTTATAATTACCTTCAACTATGATCGTGTTAAAAGTGAGGGTGACAGAGAGCTTTTAAATACACACAGATCACACATAACTATGATCCAACAGCACTCCTACAACACTCTGTGCAACAGGTCTCACACTGGAATCATTATTTCTTAATAAAAATCATATATTTAAAGGTATTATGCAATATTTTACATGTTAAAAAATACAAAAAATAATAAATGTGGCAGATGTTAGGATATGACAATCACCTGTAAAAGTCACATAGACGCATATCTTATAGTGGTATAGGAGTATAGTGAGTATATTGTTTCAAAATACTGGACAAACATATCATTTACTCCACAACAGCCTTTACAAGGCTGATATCTGTAAAAAATCTGGAATACCACTGTGCCCAAGCAAGTAACAATGTACCATTTATTCTGTAAACCGCAAGATAAAGATAATCCACATCCATCCAAACCATATACTGTATACTGCAAATTAAAACATACATACTATAGAGTAAGAATGCCCAATGCATACATCACATGAAAGCAAATTAAATTATCTGTAATCTATACTCCAGGCAGCTGCATCGTGAAGCCAGATTTCTTGCTTAGCTGGATAACTTTCTGAATTAAGGCAGTCTGGGCTCAACATTAGTGACAGAAGATAAAGTTCATTTATACTGGGGTCCAGTGTGCAAAATACCCGTCAATATTCGGGGGGGGTCCTCACCTCCCTATTGTTGAGCAATACCGATCTTGAGACCCCCTTAAAATTTTGCTTTTGAGGCTTTCACGGGGTCTCATGGGTTAATCGGGGGTGTCGGACCCCCCCAGAGACCCCCGTATTTCGCACACTGCTGGGGTCCCTTAAATCCAACAAGTTATCCGGCTAAGCGAGAAATCCGACTGATATCGGCCCTGGGCAAAACCAACACTCCATATTTACAGAATAGCCAAACAAAAAAATTCACACTCTATATTCCACCTGAAATGCTGGACAAGGCTTTATTCTGCAATGGGACCAATTCATTAGACACCCCTCCAGCATACCAGCCAGCATTTGGATGTGGATAAAAACTCATTCAGTAAATTCTCTCACTGTACCTCTGTGAGTTTATCCTGCTCCCTCGCTGCTTCTTTTTCTGCCTCAGATAGTCTGGCATTTGGAGGGTAATGCTGGGGGGGGGGCGCTCCTCTTTAAGCACTACGGGATCAATAATTCCTCAGAGGCCTAAATGCTAAAAGGGAATTATTCACTTTACTTGTCATCTGTGGAGAAAGGTTAAAGGGGAATAAAGGCAGGCGGCAGCGGTAAGTGATGAGCAAGCAGCTGAAATCGCACACATGTATGACAGTGAGGGAAAGCTTCCACGCCTCACCAGTGCGTGAATTTACCCAGGATACTCCTTCCAGAACACAGTTATAATGAACTGGTTCACTACTGATAACCAGTGCTGCTTCAGTTTCTACTGTAGTTAGTGAAAGAAATCAAGTCAACAAGCTATACTTAGAAAACCACCCTGGTCTGTACACAAGTCGACAAAAAGTTAATTGGTAAGGGACTGATAGCCAAATAAACAATGATGCCAACTCTATTAAAACTCTCTTAGTGTATTTCTGGCCATATAGAGAGCAATATTGTTGATTTATCTCAATGATGGATTTTAATTTCGGTTCGCAACTGCATAACAGCAGCAAAAAGCTGACGAGGGGATATTTTTACAGCATCCAGAGTGAAAGTGTTAGCTATACTGCATTATGGTGGTACTGTCATCTATAACTGAATCTCATTTAAAGTGACAAGCTTCTCTGGCCAAACAACAATTAACATACACCAACACATCATCCAGCACCAATGTCCCAGAGAATCCTACAGTAATGTATAAAGCATTCAGTTATGCCCATTGCATTGAGAGGACCTCACCATGGACTCTCAGAATTACCAGAAATGAACCTGTACTGCAGACATATGCCGAACATGAGCACTAAGCACTGTGTTTAGTGATGTTTATTCTCAGACAACCTGTCAACGAAACAAAGAAATTATGACTGAGACAATGCTGCACACACTCACAGTGTGTTGCAATACAAACTCTGATAATCTACATGAATACCTGTATAGATTATTATATTAATTGGTAATTATAGGATAACTAAATAAAGCACTTATTGCACAAGTCTCCACGGTGAATTTTATAAAGCAAAGTGGTGAGAAAACTCAAATCAAATGGAGAATCAGGTTTATGTAAAAATGTATCCCACGATTTCCCCAGCTGAAGTCGGCCAACCTGCTGTTATCCATCACAAACCACATCCCTGGCAACTCAGTGTCTTTCACAGACCTGATGATCTTCTCAGAAATAAGCTTGGTCAACTGCCTGTCACTAATTTTGGTACCTCGGGTTACAGGGACAGTGTAATAATGTCACAGGTGCCAGGCCGCATGTAACAATCACACAGGTACACAGGTGTATGTTAGACTCACACAGCTGAAATACTGTTTGTAATGGTCACACAGATGCCATGTCATGACAATGCAGGTGCCAGGTTGACATTGTCGTACAGGCACTTATGCTCACCTTGAGGGAACAACACTCCAGAAACCATCCACAACTGGGCTGCTGGTGCGCAGCTTTGTGACCGAAATATTCACTGGGAGACTGAAAATACGGCTTCTGACTCCAGTTAAACAAATCAGGCAGGCTCGCCGCCAATTCGTGTGTCCAAAACCGATTTTGCTTGAATACATCTGAGTTCGTATTGAATGTATATCTTAAAAAACACACAAACTCTCAAATATCTGAAAATTAAAAGCATTTCAAAAACGTAAACCGACTTTGCATTTCGGGGTTAACAGTTATCTATCCCAATGCCATACTTTGACAGGAGTGGACAGTGTACCTCAGAATTATATACCAATGCACAAGGCTGCCATATTTTCGTACAGTTCTTTTTTTCCATGCAGCGTACAAAGCATATGTGCGTGAACTTCTGCCTTAATTGTGGCGTGTTTTAGTGACCGGCAGGTTGCACTTCACCCGCCTCTTAAACACTTCTAAAATTGCGGCATTCTGTCACACTTCGATCCTCTGATTGACGACGGCAGCACGGCTAACTCATCGTATTTGTCACTTCAGCAGATCGGTTCAGAATCAAAGGAGAAACGACTTTTCATAACTGTCCGAGAGCCCGGTTCCGTCTGATGGTACAGCACTGCGCAAGATGAGCAGCTGAGTGTCCTGTGACTTTCAGTCGGGGTGCTAATCTTACACTTATACTGTATAATGAACGAGTTAATAGCGCTTTAGGATGACGCTCATCCGGAATGTATTTCAAACTCATAGGAACTAAATTGCAAATACCATGATCCTTTATAAATCAAAACCAAACAGCAAAATTTCACGATACATAACGCAGGGGGGGGGGACGGGGCAATCACTCATCTTATGTATTAAACGTTCCGTATCTTATTGCGACTACGGTAAAACCACACATAGATTTTCTTGGGGAAGTCATTATCATTATAAGGCTATTTTTAAAAAAATACCCCAAAGTATGCCTACAGATCAAACCTGCATGGTGAGGTAGGTTTTTATCTTGCCTGTCCCTTCTGATTTATCTCCTCGCGTTTGTACTTGTTGAGCAGAAAGTTTGATTTGCAGGGTAAGGTGTTCAAATATAAAGCCAGTTAATAGCCAATGGTGACTATCAATAATCCGGAACATAAACTTGGTTATACTTAAATGTTTCCACGTTTGCAGTGTATTGGTAGCACATCAGTCACGGCTTCATGCATATTGACTAATAAGACGCGATACACAAATCAGAAATGGCATGTGTTTCCGAAGAGCGGAGCAAAAATAATCAACGAAGTCGCTGAACATATACCTCTTTCAGCAGAACTGCAAAATTAATAGGCCTATACACAAAACTAATATATAGATGAAACAAAATAATAATATAGATGAAAATATAATTCGTTAGCATGTGTGAAACATTTGCTACGCTTCAAACTGGCAATTAAATTACAAACATTGAAAACTTCCAAACGGTAGTTTCTCGTCATAACTAATATTAATTAAACCGTCATATTTTGACGCTGCACCAAAAACATTCTCTTTCAAATGCATAAATCTATGTTATGAACTGACTTGAGTTTTTTCATGCCAGTGCCAGTTTTTGACGCCCAGCTGAAACAGTTCAAAGACGGTAGAAAATCAGTCAATGAACTAATTTATTATGGACTATGAATCTTATTTTAAAGACAAACTCGTATATTTACTGGAGTGATCAGCAACTTCGTGATTTTCTTGTAGTTTAACCAAGCAAAACTGGTAATTATCTTAAACAGACTAAAATTACGCTCTTTGTTAAAGAAATGCGTGTGAAGCTATACGGTGACTATTATTTTTATAACCAATTAAAATATATCTGCAGCAATTATTACGGTCCGCCTTTCCAAGAGTCGTCCATAGGAGTTATCTGCGACGCGCTGGCTTACCTTAAACAGATTATTCTGGTGTAAATGAACGTTCCACAGTTGTTCTGCCGTCTGATCTTCTCAGATCGTGGTTTGCACTTGAGCGTTCAGATGAACTGGATCCCCCCGTCTTGACAGGAGTACACTTCTTCCTAAGGAGACGGGGGTAAGTCCCAGCTCTCCTGCTCCATAAGTCTCTACAGCGATGCTGAAAGCGCAGTACGCAGGAGGGAGGCAGCGCACAAGCGAGCTGACTGCAGGTTGATCTGACAGACATGCTTGAGGTGTGGCTAACGAGTAAAACCCCGCCAGCGTAACATTGCGCTTAATTATCATAGTATACGGCCGCTGAAAAGCGCATGAAACGAGAAAGACCATTACACTGCTGTTTGAATTATTGTTTAAAGTTACATATCCTAGGGCACAATAAAGAATAATGATGATTCAAACAACATTGAAAAATTGTTCAAGTAAAAAAAAAAATAAGCCTATAGCTTGATTAGGTTGGGTGGTAGACAATCTTCAATAACGAGGCTAAGGAGTTATATCGGTTTTTGACATTAAGTTTTGTATTTGCAATTAATGTACGTAGTTTATAGAATCACAGCAAGACTATCATCTATCTATCTATCTATCTATCTATCTATCTATCTATCTATCTGATCACTAATCTATCTATCTATTATATATACATACTATTCATTGAATACATGTAATTGAACCTTATACCCACATTTTTAAAAGAGGAGTCAGAGCATACTTGACATGGTGTGCTGATGTGATTGTAAATCCCTTTCAAAATTACTGGTTGGGCAAGGAAGCCCACACCTCATTGAACACTAACCTGCAGACTGGCTCAAAGGGTCTTTTTAACCTCAGTCTTAAATCAAGCACTTAACAGGGGTGTAAAAATCTATATTGTTCATGTGCCTCTCTGGAAGGTAAGCTTGATGTCTATCGTCTTGTGAGCCTTTGTGAAAAGCTCACAATGAAGCCCTTCTGTGTTGTGAAAATAAATGGGGCAGTTTTGATGTGACATTTTTTCTACATGTATTACCTTCATATGAGTGGTGAATTTGGGCCAGCTGTTACATAATCATGGCGAATGCAGATAATATCAATGTGTGTACTTTCATAATGCCTAGACTTTATGTTCATGCAGCCAGACATAGAAAGGCATTCCTGTCCCGTACTATTGTTATTGTCATTATTAATATTGTTATTATTATTATTATTTGAAAAGTAAGCTTACTGATGAAACCTAAAAAAAAAATGAAGCCTTCTGCTGCATTAAAAGAGAGTTTTGTGGAAGATTATAAAGAAAAGTGTGACAATGCAGAACAACCTTAGACTGTCGAGTTGATTTTGGGTCTTGAGCAGTACTCAGACTGCTCCATGCATGGGAAGTCACGTGACCCCCCCCACTGGAAAGCTGATGAAGATAATTGTTCAGCTACCTTCTGCTGGTGGATGGAAGTAAGTACCATGTAAAGAATCGCTTAATAGATCTGTCCATTGAGATAGCATCTTAGTGTCAGGGATGTGCACTAGATCGTCATCTACCCCAGACACCTCAGCAAAGTGATCCCTGGTGTGTCAGGCGTTCTTACAGTCGTACTTGGGGATGGACATGCGCATCAAACATTTCTTGCATTCATACCCTTTACAGACTTCTGGGTTTTAAAAAGAACATATACTCGTCCATTTTCTGGAACCACTGTGGAGGGTTGTAGGGGGTCCAGAGCCTGTCCTGGAGCCTACAGGCACGAGGCAGGGAACAACCAATCGCAGGGCACACACTCAAACATGCTCATTTATGGTTTGTGGGCAATGTGGACCTCCAATTAACCACAGCAGGTTTTTGGACTTGGTGTGGGGGGGGGTGGGGGGGGCTGTGGATCAGGTGGGTATGAACTGACAGGGAAAATTTGGGAAATAAACAACGGTGATGATGATGATGGGGGGGGGGGGGGTGAAATGAACGAATGAGGGAACGAACATGATCATGAGTGTATAAAATAACTCATCGTCATGAAACAGAACCACAGACTGTCTTACGGGTCACAGACATCCGACTCACGGTCTGTTGTATGTCCGGAACTTTCCTATTTCCCTGTCAGTCCATAAACTGACGCGGACAAATGTCCTGCTCTTATGTGTCTACAGTGAAATACACTTCAGATCTCCCCGTCTTCCATCCATCATACCAGCAGCGGGACTCCTAGCTTTTCCATAATCGGCTGACCGCCTGGTGCCTGCAAACTGGAACATTCCGTGACAGCGACTCTGCCTTGATCTCACTGAAATCTCATACAGGTGACACCAATGCCCTTGTGCTGGGCAGGTGAGGGGCGTCCTCACTGCGGTCCCAGGTTGGCCGGGGGGGGGTGAGAGGGGGGGCGTGTCCACGGCCCATCCATCTCTCACCTGCCGGTGATTGAGTCCAGCACTTTACAGAAGTGCGTCAACAAAGTGTTATTACCTCAATAAAGGGGAAAATCGATAGTGGAGAAATGAACAGCCAGCCCTGGAAACTGATGCCGTTAATATCAGCAGGGGTGGCAGGGCGAGTGGGGACCGCGAGGCCGCGAGCAGGGGCTTCTGGGTAAAGCCTGACCCTGCCTCCACACTCCCGCTTCCCTTTTTTGTTGCTGGCATTCTTTTGATCCACACATCCCTCTGCTTTATTGAGAATCAGCATTTTCGGATGTGAGACGCAACAGAGAAATAGATCTCTCTTTCTCTTTATTTCCCTATTTTCCTCTTTTCCCGCCTCTTCCCCCCCTCTCCCCCCTCACAGTGACTCAATTACTGTTGGGCGCGCAGTAATAAAGTCTGGGCAGCAGCGCCTTCGATCGGGTGACCTGCGAGGAGGCAGCCAGGACAGCTGGCTTCACAATGATGAATCACCTGCGTCTGCCTCCCTCTCAGATCAGAGTCCCGCTGGGGGGGGGCACAGCTCTGGAGGCCCATATAGCCTCGCGCTGCAGACTTAACCCCTCGAGAGCAGTGGGGAAGAGCCAGATGAGGTATGTGCTCATTAACACCAGTGGTAACACTGTGTCGGTGTGTGTGTGTGTGTGTGTGTGTGTGTGTGCGTGTGTGTGTGCGGGGGTGTGTGGAGGCGGTGTGGGGCAGGATGCAGGCAGCAGAGGGCTTTTCAGTTTGCTTTGTTATGTCGTGATGAGTTATGTTATGATATAAAGCTCTGCTTCGGTTATTTACTTGGGCTTTAGGGAGTAAACAGAGGATTTTCTGTTTGAAAGGTTTATTTTTCCTTTGTGCTGAAAACCAGACAAGAGTCTGGGAACTTGGAGAATTCAGCAGGCTGGGGTGGCCATCGCACACGCACACGTAGCCACGCACACCTGGCTCTACACAGATGCCAACATACATACGCTGTGTCACACACGGCGTCACGCACACATGGTGTCACGCACATGCCATCGCAAACATACGGCATTACACACACACACGCCTTCACACGTGTGGGTCCTGCCAATACCTGCCACTCAATGTTTTCCTCAGTAACACCTGTCAGATTCAACTCCTCTCAGAGTCGCGGTGGGCCGGGGAATTGTGGGGAACGCCTGTCAGGTGACCCCGGGGTCGTGGCCAATGGAGAGCGAGCAATCATGACACTCAG
>JAODJW010000127.1:27696861-27709444 GCA_026777045.1 Hyperopisus bebe | reverse complement strand
TATGGTTTGTGGGCAATGTGGACCTCCAATTAACCACAGCAGGTTTTTGGACTTGGTGTGGGGGGGGGGGGGGTTCAAAACTTGAGGGAACCCTACAAGGAGAACATGCAAACTCCACACATATGGTGGTGACTTGGACCCAGGTCCCAGAGGTGTGAGGTAACAGAGTTAACCACCACACCCCAAGGCAACATATACTTTTTGTAATTTAAAAAGCCAAATCATTGCTGTTTTCATATATTAAGCAGCAGTCCTCACAATCTACCTTGCAGATCTGAAAGATGAGAGTAGCTGCAGAAAAGGCCAACACCAGCGTGCTTTCAGAACTTCTCCGTAAGTGTTAAGTAGCATCGCCTGATGTATGTAATTTCCTTCTGACATGCACTTTATTCTGCACTTTCTCGCCAATTGTAAGAGCTCCAGATCATCTGTAGTCCAAACACTGTGACAAGGACCATTTGAACATTTATTGTCAGAAATGACACGAAAGATGGAAGGTACAGAAAACCAAGACTCATCGTGTGATTCCGATAATCGCATTTTTTATTCCTTGCCGTTACCCGCAGCTGGCTTTGATGACCCTGAAACAGCATTAGTAACCTCCATAAGTGTAGCAAGCATGCAGTATTTTGTTCAGACATGTAGTATGAGTTTGTGAAGAACGTCTTTCAGATACATATTTCCTGAGGCCGGAGCATCAGGTTCTGTAGTGCTTCAGGACTGGAGACACATATACCCTCCGCCATCTGGAGAGGACAATGTTCTAGAAATGTATAACATACCTGGAATTAACACATTTTTATCATGGAGCTGACTGCAGTGTTTCACTGTTTACAGGAGAAATGGTCATGAATTTTTAAAAATCCAATACAGCTGCAGAAACTGGTTTCTACCTTTCTTGGCCATTCTGTGGGCAATATCATATTATTAATGCGGACAGATAGGCACAGCGGAAAAAAAACATGAGGAAACACATACAAACGTGTCTTTTCCCCTTTGCTTTGCATTTCACATATTCCGATTTGACTTATTAATATACCTAAATTAGATAGTTGCTGATTCTGAACCTTCTTTTTTTTGGCTTTCAGCCTTCTGTGATGTCATCATGCAGGGATTGCACCAGGTCACATGGCTCTTCATTACCCATAGAGGGACCTTATGGATGGTAGAAACAGGAACACCGTAATGGTGGAGAGACAGAGATTATGGTGGTCTGGACTACTGGTATAGAGATATAATCAATGGTAGAAGGCACATTGATGTGTTTACTGTTGGGTTCACATTCCCATGGACTTCCCAAGAAGATTAATTATCTATCTATCTATCTATCTATCTATCTATCTAATCTATCTATCTATCTATCTATCTCTAACATAGCTGAATAAATGTCTCTTTTCCTCAGACAAGGACATTCCCCTTATCCTTGTAAGATGTTGATCCCCATCATGGTTAACCAATGAGGGTCAACAGCGTTGAGGTCACAACCACTGCTCTACAGGGATACCAGTTCTTTTCTCACTGGCCACTGACACTGTGACCGCATGCTATTGGGCAAACATTCAGAACACTGTCCCCTGTTGAATAGAATGATGAGTTGTGTGTTTTAATCCAAGTCTTATTTTTGCCTATTCAGGAAAACTGTGTAATTCAGGCACCGTTTCTGGCCAATAGAACTGCTTACAACAATTTTCAAATACCTGTATTTTTCATGACTGTTTTTCAGTCTCAGTGAGAGGTGTGATGTTGAGTGACACAATATTTTGTATTTGTCTCATACGAGTTCAGTTCCATACATCACTGTATCTTGTACAAGCCTTTTATACCTTGTATATTGTTTTAAATGCCATCAGAAAATCCATAAATCACTGCCAGTAGATTATAATGTCAGAGGGAAATCAAGTCTTTCAATGCCCCGTGCATAGTGACCTGTTCACAAACCAATACCGTTTGATTTTTGTAAATAGTATTGTTACTCAAGCAAGGCATATCCATGCTTTGCATATTGAGGACGGGCCAGATAAAAGAAAGAACCTCAAAATGGTGCGCATTGTACTCGCCTCTGCATCACGATCTGGATCACTCCTTTTTGCATAAGGCAGAACATGCCAGATGCATGTAATCCAGCACCGATGGGGCTTCAATATAAACCTTGTATTATGCAAAGTGGCTGATTTGCCAACAAATTTTAACATTAAGGGTCTAATACATGCATTATGGAGTTATGAACCCAATGTACAATGTGAGTTAACGGCACTGAAAAGAATCTGATTTTAAAAAGAACCCTCAGCATGCACTCATGCTAATCATGCAGTACCGTGCAAATAATGTTAACTTGCTGACATTGACATTTAAATAGAATACTTGTCCTTTCAAAAGAGACCACTTTTGGCAGAGAGACTGTTAAAACACCAAGTGGAAAGATAAATGATTTAATGTATTCAGTCACGGGAAGCTAAGACTCACGATAGCTTTATAAATGATTGGCTACCTCCAGATTTCATTATGCAGTGTCCCTAGACATCATTACAACGCATTTGCTTTTATTCATTAACGGACGCTTTTATTCAAGGCTTGAAAGTTGCAGAGAGAGCGAATGATAGATGAATAGAAGGAAGAGCTTCCGTGAGTGTGGGTTTGCTTACAGGTTCCTGTGCACAGGTAGTCAGGTACTCAGAGGTCATGAAGACAAACAGCAGCATAGGCTTGGTAGGAGTGCTGCTTCCAAAAATACTGAAACATCCACAGGCACAGTTATGTAACACAGAGCTAAAGCCTTAATTCCCAATATTTCTTGGCTAAACTGAGTATTGGAGGTAGTTTTTGGTTCCATTCTCAGACAATTCAAGATGCTTTCAGTCTTTTTTGGGGAACAAGGGCCACAAGGGTCCTAATGTGGCTAATAAAGTATTTAAAGCAACAGCATAAACATTTTCCTTTCATCTCAATGTGCCTTAATGCCATTCTGTGTACTTCTTTGCTCAGTGGGTAAAATTGTCCTTAGTAATGTGATTTAAGGGCTGTGCTCTTTCCCAGAGTGTAAGACATTCATTCCTTTTTCAGTAAGGGTTGGATCTTCTTTAGGCCCATAAAGTTGTCATTTGGTTACATCACATTTTATGGGTGCCACAGCTTATGAAGTCATCCCAAGGAGTTATTATAAGTTGAGGAGCAATGACAGCCCCACTACCACATCACCCTCAGGGGCTGCGTGTTGAGTCTGTGAACTTTGTCTCACATCCCTAGATAAAAGTGTTAGTATTGAACAGAGAATGAGGAAAAAGCTTTGTAGTCAAAGACCACACTGAGTTATGGAGAGTTTGGACCTAGATGAGACTGTGAGCTCATGTGAGTTTGGTGTCTTTATTTTTGCTAAATTTCTGGCTTTTGGTGTCAATCTTCTCTGACAAGGAGTGTCGGCCTTTCTGTCCGCACACTGCCTCTCTCTACAGTAATGTGTCCTTATCTGACAGACACCGCCGCTGATCAAGGTTTTAAATATGTATTTAGCCACGACAAGTGGAGATTGTTGAAATGATTCGAGGGACTATTGGACCAGCCTAGATCTGTTTACATAAACAGCACAAGACTCTGTAACCCTAAAACTTTGGAATGCTAAGAAGATACAGCTGAATTAATCTTTGCACTCACTGACATTTTGTGAATGATTGTCAGTTACCTGCTTGTAACCTTTAACCTTTCATACATTGATGATTATGTAAGCAATCATCCATTTCCTATATCTGCCTCTCCTATGCAGAGTGGTGGGGATCCAAAGCCAATACTCATGTAATGAGTCCATGTAATCACATTAAACCAGTTCTTGGTATCTCTCTTGGGGTCTTTCTCTAAGGCCCTGTTTACATTTGGTTTTAAAATGCATTTTGGGTGATCAAGTGAGCTGGGTGATTTGAGACACATCACAGTTAATCATTTACACCTGTGTCTATCATGCGTCTATAAGGTGTCCAGCTAAACACTTGTGCTCTGATTTCTTTGCTGCCTACATCACTTCTGCTAGAAAGTCAGATGGCCGCACCCACAGTTATTGTAAGGTCCTTTTCGAGGATGCATCAGGATGCATTAGCGTTTACACTACAAAAGTTATGTGGTAAAATGCATCCCAGACCACCTTGGCAAGTGGTTTGAGTGATCAGATCATAATGTCTCTTGGCGGTCATTTACACATGTATTACTGCTGTCTACTTGCAGTCTGATCACCCAAACTGCATTTTAATATAAGTATAAACAGGGCCTGAGTCATTGTGTCGAATGATCATTTTTCAGCATCGCTACAGAAGCCTATGAAACTCCATGCAAACTGCCCTCTCTGAGCACCAATTTCATATAAAATGGAAGCACTCAGACAGATCATTGCTGCCACCATGATGCGCTGCCCAGGAACTGCCCAGGCATCTGCAGGGCATCATCTCAGGCAGCAGTGACACAGTTTAGGCTTCCTATACTTCACTTTTTCGGTTTTCTCTCTGCATCTTTGGTGAGTACCGGCTCATGTTAGCTCACGAATCACATATTCAAAATGCATTTCTCCGCAGCCCGGCATTGATTACAGCCTGTGTGAATTCAGCTCTGTGAACTGTGATTAAACTGACTAGCTGAAACAATAGCATAGCACTGGGTGAGACATTGCGGGGGTCGATACTGGAGATGGAGTAGGAGCAAGACTCTGTGGGCTCTGCAGAGTATCTTAATGATGATGTAGTTCAATGTGGATCAGAATAGACAGGGAAAACGTGGAACACAGGGTACACAGAGAAAACGTGGAACACAGGGTGCACAGAGAAAACGTGGAACACAGGGTTCACAGAGAAAACGTGGAACACAGGGTTCACAGAGAAAACATGTAACCCAAGATACACAGATAAAACATGGAATGCAGGGTGCACAAAGAAAATGTGGAACACGGTACACAGCAGATTGTGCAAAAAGTGCAAAAAAGTTTAAATCACATGACTGACATTCAATGCTCAGTGCTAGCAAAGGAAAAAAAATCACAGTCTCATGTGGCTCAGTTAGCTGTGTCACTGTCCACAGTCACTGTTATTGGTCAAGCTGACTTGCAGTGCTTTGTGAAACCTTCCCAAAGGGCTGGGAAATGGAGTTGCCAGAAAAGACGTAAATCTGCTATTGGTGCAAAAACAGAGAGAAAAAAAATCTCACCTGTGGTCTTTAATTATGTTGATGCTCTGATTGCTGAATGAATAAATAAGCATTTCACATGTTTGTGTTTGCCTCTAGAAGAGTGTATGGAAATTGCAATCTGTGTAAAAACAACAGAATTGCACTCAGAATTTTGCGGGCATGGTGTTTGTTTTGGTAAAGCGGTCGTGTGACGTGCATGCATTTACATGCCACTCCTGGAGGTTACCCTCACCGGTGAGAATGCAGCACCAGTGCTTTTCATCTCAGGGCCTCAGGGAAGCTATGCCAGAGAACACAGCAGTGCAGCTGGAAAGGAACCTGACTGAGGCTGTAGTTTAAGTGGCTGATGATGCACATGCTGACTGATCATATAGCTATACTCTTCCCAAACATTTTTATATGCTGTAGCATCAGGAGAGTGACAGGAACCCAACTCTACCTCTCACCCAACACCAGCTGAGGCTGCATGCCCATCAGGAGAGACGTTGGGGCAGGCTTTCATTCCACTTATCCACCTCTTTGCCTTATGAGCAGCAGTTAGGTTAGCTTCCTAAAAGAAGTTTCTGGTGACACCTATGAATTAGCAAATTACCAGAAACAGCTAAAGTTTCACCATACTGCTAGCCAGCTAATGTCAGATAACACTGCATCAGCCATGTTTTATAGAAGGTGACATTACCCATTACACGTATGTATATGCATTCCACAATTAGAAATGACATTCTAAGTAGATAGTGTAGCCCAAATTTATCATTAAAAAATACATTACATAATTGAACAGTTACATAATGCATGTCCCCATTTGTGCAGCTGGATAAAACACTGCACTCGTGCATGACACAGGTGCAATGTATACTATGTATAAATAATTAAAATGTCCCTCGGTGGTCACATTGTTTTAATAATTCTTTGAAAAGGTGTAGTACTTAGTCATGTGAAAACACCCTCTTTCAGGTGTGGATTGTGGAGGGTTTTACATATCAGGACATAAAAAAAAAAAAAAAAAATCATTGGGTCCTTACCAGGTCCTAAAATGATTTAAATCTAGCCTCAGGTGTAAAACACACAACAGATTCTACCATGTCTCAGACACATGCCTTGTGTGAAATACTAAATACACCCCATGATTGAATAGCTTGTAGAACCACCTTTAACACCAATAACTTGAAGTAATTACTTTCTGTATGACTTTTAGTCTCACATTGTGTAGGAATGTTGGCCCACTCTTCTTTGCAACATTGCTTCAGTTCATTGAGGTTTGCAGACATTCATTTACGCACAGCTCCCTTAAGGTCCCACAACAGCATTTCAATCAGGTTGAGGACTTTGACTGGGTCACTGCAATATCTTGATACAATACTTTGGTATACAGAGGAGTTCATGATCGACTCAATGACTGCAAGGTGTCCAGGTCCTGTGGATGCAAAACAAGCCCAAACATTTAACATGCTAACTGAGGTCTGTAGAGCCTGAGATGTACCTCTTGGGATTTTTGCAGTTTTTCCTGAGCATCGCACAGTCTGCCCTTTGGGTGAATCTGCTGGGATGTCCACTCCTAGGAAGATTGGTAACTGTCCTAAATATTTTCCACTTGTGAATAATCTTTCTCACTGTAGAATGATGGAATTGCTTCTCTAAGATTATTGCTGATGTCTTTCCTCCTTGGTATTGTATTAACACACACCTGACTGCTCCAGACCAGCAAAATGCCAGCACTTCTGCTTTTATAGAGGTGGTCACACTTAGTGATGATCAACTAATCAAGTGCATTTGATTAACAGCACCTGGCTGCTACTGACCCACTTAATTCTTATAGAAGCAGTACAGAAACTTAATTTTTCACATACTGCTTCTGCATTTTGGCTTAGTCTTTGTTAAATAAATAATGACATGGTGTAATGTATCATGTGATGTTCATCTGATGTTGTATTTATCTAATTTTAAGACCTGCTAAGGACCAGATGATTTTATTATTATGTCCCGATACATAAAACCTTAGAATCGAAAGAGGGTGTAGTTTCTTTTTCACATGACTGTAATTTTTAGGGCTGGTAATTTGGTAATTCAGTAGAAGCTGAAATCAGTGAGATGTGGTGAGTGTCCAAAAAACAGATTTTCTGCATTAGAAACACAAGCTTTCTTGAATTTATCATATGTGCTCTGTGCCCTAGAGAATTGTAAATACTTTCTAATTAGCTTGGTCTAAAAAAAACTGCGGGTGCTTGTAGCCTGTGTTTATTTAGGCCTGTGAACTGTGATTAAACTGACTAGCCGAAACAATACCATGGGTAAGAGGAGAGAAGGAAGCATAAAAATTAAACAGAACATCTACTGGAAGGAAAGACAGTGAAAGACTTTGACAGTACATATTACACTGGAAGTTTTATTATGTTGCTAAATCTACAGACAACAGCAAATCATAAATGTTCTTCAAGAAATAAAAAGATTAAGCAAAAGCTTTAGGCTTTGTAGTATAGATTTGTCTACAAAAGCATGACACTATTCATATTTATGTAGTTAGTGCGGAGACTGCTGTATAATTTTGCAGTGAGGTTCACTGAAGAATCTATGCCACCTCGAGCTGAAATATTTTCAACTCTTGAGCATAAACATCCAGGTATTATACTACACTATTAGGGATGGTAACATTTACCAGTTCTCACGTCTAGTGCACTGACATAAGATTTCATGGTGCAATTGCCCCGATTAAAAACTTGTGCACCAGATACAATTTGGGATGAACTCGGGTCGCATCATTTATGGATCAGTAAAATCTGATTTATTAATAGATAATAATTGGTAGAGGCCCTGTGCCTTTATTATTTAGAAATATGACCAGCAATTTTTCACCAGTATTTTTATATTTAGATTGATTCCCCCTCTCTAAACGGTTCCTGTATCTGTACCACATTGAATTGCCTAGCATCATATTCTTTTGCATTATATCGTATCGCACTGAATCGCAGTAGGGGTGAATTATATCGTATCTCATTAGTAGTTGACTCATATGTGTCTTTAATGTATCGGATCGTTGGCAATGCACTGAGATGTGTATCAGATTGGCCTCAGTGATGCACATCCCAACATAGTATACAGTCAGTACCACGGAAGGAGAGGTGGAAGATGACTAGGTAAAAAGGGTTATGCCTCAGGGAACTGCAAGATAATGCGATAGGAAGTAAGGATGGAAATGACAAGGAGACCCAGCCACAGCAAATGGAAATATAACTGACAGGAAGGCAGTGGACTGGGAACAGAGATTGCAACTGATAAGAAGCCACTGGAACAGGAACTGGCAATGTAGCTGATCAAAATACACAGGAACAGGAATTTCAAATTCAACTGGCAGGAAGACGCTAGTACATGAACTATAAATACAGCTGACAGGATTATAATGGAAAAGGAAGGTAATTGTCTGAGTAATGCATAATAATTACATTTACATTAATTTGTTTAGCAGATGCTTTTTGTTCAAAGCCATATACAAGCAAGGCAGATGGTACATTATGAGTATAATAATGATTGTAAGTAATAATAGTAATAATAAATGTAAAAATATTTTACACAGGAAGGACAACAGAACATTAACATAACGACGGTAGGAAAAGTAAAAAATCACTATCAGATTCACTTCACATGTAAAGTAGGGAAGTGCTATTTGTCACCAGTTTTGACATCTATCATAAAGTATGCAGCTGGTCTGTTTGCACTGGTTACTTAGGCAACAGAGTCTGGCTGCAGAGAGGGCCAGCTGCATTGTGGGAGGTGTGAGGCCTTAAACAGGTGTGTGGCAGACATTTAGTCACGGTCACATACCGCCATTCTGCGGGAGCCCTACATGAGGACTGCCTGGAGTCCAGCATGTCCCTCCTCAAGGGTTTGTCCAAGAACGCATGTCTGACAGGGAGAAACTGCGGCCCAAAGGAGCAGGTCAGGCAAGATGACGGATGTGGAGCCTGTATGTCTGGTCACATGCGTAATGCCTGCAGATCGGCACATTCACTGAGCCGGATCAAGCCACACTTCTGCATCTTTCCTTCCAGAGCCAAAATAATCTGGCATCACGCCACACAATTATTTCATATCTTCAACAAGCACATACCTCAGTGGCAGGTCTGCCAGGTGTCTTGCACATTTCCAATTGCCTTTATAGTTAGTGTGTTACAATCATCATAATCATTTGCTTTACTTTCTTACTCTGCATTTGTCTAATCAAGTGTGATCATCTTAAAGTTTGGATTTATGACTGTGTCTGCTGATTAGTGAGTACAGAGAATCACCGAGTGCTTTGATTGTATGCTCCATTCTGTCTTGTTAAAGAGTAAATGTCACAGAATCACAGACATAATGCTGAATGTATATAAGCATCTACTCACATCACTCATACATTCATTTATACACTTGGTGAGGTAACTTTCAGTCTGGTCCCAATGCCCAGTCTAGCCATCTGTGACTCACCATTCCCAAAACCCTTAAACTCACTTAACTTTCTGACATAACTAACATCTAAAGCATGCTGTGAACCAGCCAGAGGCCAGATGGCATGATCAATATGCACGGAAGCTCGTCAGCCTTGTCTCTGTGGGCCCATTTTCCAGCTTCATTGTTGCTTGTGGACATAGTGTCATACTCCAGTTTTAACCCAAATGTGGACACCTCCCCTCTATGCTCCAGCTGAGTGACACAAGTCCAGCTTTCAGAGGTCACTGTGAACCACCTCATTAGCAGAAAGATAACACAGACCTGTTGGTTCACATTTAAGTTTAACATGTTATTTAACATGGATCCTAGACGTACTTTTTGACTGCCAAAATCACAGAATTTTCTGTTGAAAAACACTGAAGTCATTTTCAGGTCACACTTGAAAAGGCTGTGTTTTTATGGCAGATTCCTACACGGAGAACCATAAATCATCAATCTTTTAACCACTTGTCCTGGTCAGAGTCACCTATGCCTTATTTCAGGGAGCTGTGGACACAAGGCTGTCATGCTAGGCCACCACAGGGCTCATACACACCATGGGCAATTTAGAGACACCGATCAGACCAGTGTTTCCCAATCTGGCCCTCTGGGACCCACAGACAGTCCACGTTTTTGTTCCTGTCTGACAGGGAACTCAGAGTGAACAAAAACATGGACTGGTTGTGGGTCCCTATGGACTAGACTGGGAAACACTACTGTAGTCTGTTAGTAGAGGAAGCCCAGAATTCTCTCTCTCTCATACACACACAATGCAGAGGTGGGATTTGAACCTCCAACCCAGGAGGTGTAAGATACCCCTCCAAGGAGAACCTTTTTGCACCGTGACCCCAAATTCAATTAGACTGAATGATATACAACAAAAATTCTGATTTGGGCTGGTGCTGCAATGCAACAAATTTAATGACTTGAAAATATCAGCACAAACTGTTTAGATATGACTTTAAAGGACCATTGACGGCAGTCATTGACGAATCTTGTGTTTCGCCATACAGGCGCCGCTCAAGACTGTTGGTTTCCTTGACAACGAGGCTGGCACATCTTGTGAAAGTATGATAGTGAGAACGAGAGACATTGAAAATCATGCGGCTCAGTGAGAGCGAGCAGCCCCTGCCCTGGAGTATTTACTAAATCAGTAAGAGCTATGGATGTATTCATTGCAATCATGCTCTATAATCCAATTCCGGAACTCTGGTGTTTCTGATGCTTATCTGCACCATTGTTTAACTGTTGTGAAGTTCATAAAATGAAATGATCTGTGAAAGCATGTTCTTTCATTCAAACCTATGGGAATCTGCAAGCTCAAACTAAAGGTTTCAAAGGTTTTTTTTTGTTGCTGTATTTGTTGTCAATGCAATCACTGGTGGACCTGCAAGAACGCTACACTGGACCATGACCTTGTCAAAAAACATATTGAATAAGAAATGAAAGTACAGATTTAACAGCAGAAAAAAATGCCATCAATGCGATTAATTAAAATACCATTTGGTCCAGGATGAGCCACATGCTTCTACTTTAGCCTTCAGTTGTATGTTCTTCAGGATTTCAGGTAACGTAGAAGCATTGGCTTTGTTTTCCTCTACAGAAAACGAAATAAATCATGCTAGCAAAAGATGTGGAATTCTATCCATTGGCAGCCAGGCAAAAAAAAAAAAACGATCCAAGAGAACTTAAAGCACAGCCCATTCTCAAGCAATCTCTGAGAAGACAATGCTGCCTGTCAATAGGACACCTTTAAGAAATACTGATGTTTTATCACTGTTTAGGGAGGCCTAAAGTGAACCAAAGCTCCTTAAAGGGAATGGTCAAGCAATAAGATATGTAAAAATATGGCCGAATGGGCATGTAAATCAGGCAGAAATATAGCATATATTAACAAGAAGTCATAAACAGAATTATCAGACTGGTAAAACTTTATGTTTATAGAGCATGAGGGTACCTGTGGGTGTTTGCGAGTGTTCATTTCTGTTTGCATATTTATATGGCTGTGTTTCTGTGAGTATGTGTGTGTGCTTCTTTGTGAGTGTGCATTTCCTTTTGTGCGTCGGTAGGTTTAGAGAGCTACTCTTGAGATGACAGTCTCAGTTTGGGTTTCTTTTTACAGTCACATCCAAACTCATCCTTCAGATGCGTGTCTCTGCATGCGGGGAGTCACCCAAAGCTTCCTGGGCGCCTCTGAAAAAAGTCCATTAAGGAGGACTTCTTCTGGCAAAATGATGGTAGCCTGTCACACTTAAGGAGCTGGTCCATTTTATTTTATGACAGCACTTAAGTCGAGATTGATTGGCCTTTGGGATCATTCAAGATTTCTCCAGTAATATTGTAGTACATCTAAGGCAAAATTTATGAGATTATTTGAATAATTCATGGGTAGACAAATAAATGAATGTATTCTGAATGTTATTTTTAGCTGTTATTTAAGTATTAACCTTCATGGCTGCACATGAAACTGCTGTGTCATGACTCTGTATTCCGTGTCTTCATGGGTTGTGTTGTGGCATTTAGCCCAATATGTCCTGGTGCCTGAAGTCATTTGTGGTAGCAGACCTGACCACGTGCTCATGGTCCATTTCCATCAGGATTAAGGCTTATGATTGTGTGCATTTTCATCTAGGGCACAAGGACCCCATCTTGGGTGGCGTGTTGGTTCAGGGGACATCACTGTCACCTGACACCTCCTGCTTGGTGCAGTGTGTGCGGAGTTTCCTGCTGCTTCACATACAGTTATAGGCCAGTGGTTCCTGTTCCTGCCCCCCCGACAATGGTACCTTAATCAGATGGACATCAGATAACATTCCAGAAGAATCACAACCCCCTCCCCTCCCAAAAAAAAACACACGGCTATTTGAAATGCTATTATTATTATGATTATTATTATTGTTGTTGTTGTTAATAATAATAATAATAATAATAATAATAATAATAATAATAATAATAATAATAA
>JAODJW010000127.1:27679446-27695820 GCA_026777045.1 Hyperopisus bebe | reverse complement strand
TATTATTATTGTTGTTGTTGTTAATAATAATAATAATAATAATAATAATAATAATAATAATAATAATAATAATAATATGGTTAATTGCTGCTCTACGACACTATACCATACTATAATATGTAACGGTAGCTTACATACCAAATTTCTACTTACGTTACATAGTTTACATACTGTATAAAATGTACAGAAAGTTTACATTCAATATTGTTACGTACAGATAGTCGCATCATTCTATTCATGTTTATATACCACATCTACTGTATATTCTGCTGCTACATTCCTGCTGCCATATCATATTCATGTATATACTGTGCCTCTGCCCCCCTATTGTGTCATGTGCACCATGTGTTAATCTGCACTGTAACCCTGTGTTTGTGTACACACAGCCCCCCTGTGTGTCTTATGTTGCACTGTGGTCCGGTGGGAACAACGTTTTGTACCACTGTATACTTGCGTGTGGCTGGCACCACAATTAAGTCGCACTTGAATTGACTTGACTAATAATAATAATAATAATAATAATAATAATAATAATAATATGATTATGATTATGATTTTGTTTCAGGGGTTGTGAAGTCCTGCATAGATGAATGAATGAATGAATGTTAGCTAGGACATCCTCCTCTTTTTTTTGTAGCGTATAAGGGTGTATCCACTGACATGCACAGTATAGCCACCTTCTTTTTTACCAGGACACCACTGGTTGGGAAGCCCAGGGAAGTCAATCCTCATGTGGAGATTCTGAATGAACCTATGCAACGGACCACCTCGGTTGTTAAAAAGAGTAAAGCTTTTTAAAAATCATTTTGAAAGTCTTGCTTACACTTACAGATGTGACTCAACGTTCTGTGATGTTCTGTGTGGTTAGTGTGCTCCATCGAAGAGAACCTGACGATCATCTAATCACATGATCTGCCAAATGAGCCTTCAGGAGTGGTGAGAAATTAGAGAATTCTGCTATACTGTAAAGCAGCATTTCTCAATCCAGTCCTCGGGGACCCACAGTTGGTCCACATTTTCGCTCCCTCCCTACCAGACAGTCCATGTCCTGCGGGGAGCTGGCGGGGAGCAAAAACACGAACTGTCTGTGGGTCCCCAAGGGCTGGACTGGGAAACGCTGCTGTGAAGACCAGAATCTGCTAATATCTTTAGGTCTACCTGTAAAACTGACAATGACACCCCCCAAGAAAGTAGTGCAGTGAATTTCCAGAATTTATGTAACATGCAATTACAGAATATGCTTTGCATCTTCAAGTTTTTCCAGAAAGGTGCCGTCCTCCTTTCCTTAATGACGATCCAGTGGAAAGCAACCCAGCATGACAGGCCGAGATCCTCTCTGTCCCGGAGCTCTCGCCCCATGTAGGACCATCTGTGGCCAGGCTGCTGCTTCTCAACACACTTCAAAGCAGGAGCTTCTCCGTCTCTCCCTCCCGACGGTCCCGATGAGTCAACCGCCTAGCGTACATACGCACTCAAACGCACTCGCCGAGGCGGTTTAAAGACCTTCAGTAAATAACTAGATGCCGTCGGGTTCCCTATCTCACGTGAATTCTAACAAAGCCAGCAGTTCGTGTTTTCATCTCAGACACAGCTGAGCCATGACATCTGCTCCCAATGATTAAACAACTCCACTGCATCTGTAAGACACAGCAACATGGCATGTTGGTGTAGAGACATTTGCCTGTATAAATTTATCTCAGTACAGTGACACTCTGGCCGTGTTGCAGACCGGACACCATACAAAACAAATCTAGCTTAAACCGACAGACAGAGTTACACTTCTTTCCTTAATCCCTTGTTTTCCTACTTTATTTATAACTGAGTAGAATGACAGCTGGACGGCTGATATTTTCAGCGAGCAGTCGTTGTGCTTGCATCACCGTTCAGGCACCGTCTGTGAGGTCCACGTCACTGGGAACAGAACCTCTCACTGCTTTGTCCGCCCACCGTGTTTTGGTTCCGTTGGCAGCTAACCAGCCCTTGCCAAGGCCCGGCTGAGTAACTCGACGCTTCTCCGAGCAGGATGTTGTCAATTACAGAAACAAAGGCGAAAAAATAAAACTCTTGCAAATATAGCAATCTATATAAAGACGTCTATCTTTAAGGGATCTTGATATTTCTAACATTATGTTGGGAGGTCATTAGCATCACTGAGCAAAGAAGCGTTCTGCTGGCTCGTATGTGGAATGATGAAACAGTCGGTCGCCATGGCGCTTGCTTACGGTTGGCACGGATACAGAAAGCCCAGGATAGTCAAGGAGTGACCATGAAGAAGTCAGAGAGCATCACTCATAACGGGGTGGGTACAAACCCATATGCATACCCAGCTTAAAGATACATACTCATAAAAATGAAAATTGAAATTTGAAACATAAAGCATACAGCAAAGCACCTCTGGCAATTATGGAGAAAAGACAGGCTGGTATGGACACATACTAGCTTTTTTTTCAAAATGCAAGTTGGTCAAGTTATATGAAATATAGAAATAAAATATAATCAACCCATCAATCAGTCCATGAATTGCATCAATCGTAAGAAAAGCTCTAAAGCTTCTCTGATGGTATGTGATGCACTTTTATCCGATGCTTGTGAAGATGGGTGAAGTTAAATGGGTGTTGTCATGCATAAATATTATACATGTTGAGGTATGCTTACACCCCAGGACCAGGTCTTGTTGCGGCGACGTGTTCAATGTGCCACAGTGCGATTGGCTGCAGAGCCTCTCCATAAGTGCTTCATGTCATTTTTTTGCTCTCCGTCACTTATTTGGGCCCAGTGTCTACCTGCCCGATCTCATTTTGTCAGGGTATTTTGGTTTGGTGTCACTCTCTTTGCCTTCTGCTGTTTTTAGCCCCACGTCGACCGACGGGATTCTTGGAAACGAGTTTGTCGACTGGCTGAGTCCTAAATGCCACGGTAATGATGAGTCTGTTATTCCATGGGTCTGTAGCAGTGAGGCCGAGTGCCAAATCCACAACCCCCCCCAGAATGATGGAGCCACGGGGAACAGTCATGACAATCATGCTGGAATTGATAAGGTAAACACTACACATCAAATCTCCGCCTGTTTCATTACCGTTTTGTAGTCCGTAGTTGTCATCTGTAGAAATAAACTAGCCTTACTTTACTGATCATACTGTCCATTCACTCACACTATGTAGAGGACTGCCCAGAATTATATGTTAAACGTTGAATGTTTGAGAAATCTGATACTATTAAAGTACCTCAGAACACTGGGGGAAAAATTTAAATACCATAATATACAATTTAAAAATTAACGGACCTTGTAGCATTCCTAAGAACTTGAATGTGTGGTACAGAAGAGCCCAGAAAAGTCTCAGCTAACACATGGGATCAGAGTGTCATGCCTAACGCTCAATAATTGTCAGATGTTACTGTGTGTTACCTGTCTTCAAATGATACAGCTATTTAACTCCACTACCATCATATTCTTCCAAAGTCAGATCAACAATGACATAATATATTCTACTGGCATGAAACCTTATTACTTTAAATTGTTTTGTATTCAAGCTACCATACCTTGCTTTGGACAAACACATCTGCCATATAAAGTAACTGCAGCACAAAAAAGACAATTTCCCCGTATTCTGGTCCTTCACATGGATAAGTTTCCTGATAACAGTCACTCTTAGCATCTTACAAAGACTCGAAAGATATATCTTCCGAAAGGTATTTGTTTACATTTGTCCGTTTCCCAATCTCTTAAGAGGTTGCTGAAGGGAGAGCTTCTTAAGAATAACCTTAAAAGGTGCCAGAACTCCTGATTTGTTGACATTGATTGCTTGAAAATTGATTATCCCCTCCATGCAGCAACTTCTTGACTGCCGCATGAGAGAAAGTGGTGGTCTTTTTAAATAAAACACTGCAGGGGTTCGTCAAAATATTGCATTAATCAGAACTGGGGAGAACCTAAAAATAAAATACAAAATTAATAAATTGAATCATCTAGCCATAAATATGTTTTTTGCTGACTGGGTACAAGAACCCCCCTCCCCATTTCTTTTTTAAAGTTTTGTTACTGTTTTAACACAAGAGAAGTGCTTCAGTACTACTAAGAACTATTGTCAGGGTCTGCACCCATCTGTCCAAGTCTTTTGTGTCTTCTCCCCATTTGGCCAGCAGGTGTCGCTGGCCATCCTGTCCTGGCCATCGTTGTCAGTCTTTAGTGTGTTTCCCCTGCTCCCCAGATGGCCACATAGCTCAATGAACCGAGCATGTGGCTACCTGCAATCCCCTTAGTCACGTGTTCAGATTCTGTTTTCATATTTTGTAGATTTTGTTTCCCTAGTGTTTCATTTATCAGTTTCTAGTTCCTGTGAGTTTGTGGTTTGTTTTGATTTTTGCTTTGTGCCTTGGTTGTGTTTATGTCTTTGTTATCCCCCAATGTTAGATTCTGTTTTCCTTGTTTCTCTGTCAGTTTCTTAGGTTCCCTGTTTGATCTCCCAGTTCCTTGAGTTAATTATAAGTTTCACCTGTTGCCTGTTAATGTTCCAGTCCTTGTGTGTTCAATCAGATTGCTTGTTGTCCTGCATCCTCCCTGACGGGTTAATTGTTTCATGTCTCACTCCTCCTTTGTCATTACCCTTTTTGTTTGTGTATTTAGGATCCTGCCTTTGTTCAAGCTTATCAGTGGGTCATTGAATTTCAGTTGTGTATTTCAGTTGTGTATTTCAGAATGTTAAGCAACCCACTGTTTTATATTTGTATTTTGTTGCCTGCCTGCCTGCCTGCTCCTAGTTGCCCTGACCTTTTTTGTAGTTAGTCTTTGTTTTTTCCCCATTTTTTTTTTGACCCATTGTGGTCTGTGTGTTTTGTAGTGTTCCCAGTGTTTTCAGGGGCTTGTACCACAAAGCGGGGTTACTGGCTTATCGGGATGACTTGTTGGATTTAAGGTAGTCTAGGCAAAGTGTAAGTGAACGAATATGAAGTCCATTTAAACTGTGGTACCTTAAATCCGACAAGTTACCCTGATAAGCCAGTAACCCCGTTTTGTACTGTAGTACCAGCCACAGTTCTGGTAATAAACCCCTGTGTTCCTGTGAACCGCCAGTGGATCGTCACCTCCTTTCCCCACCTGCACCATGCCCCGCCCCAGTGCCAGAACCTCTCGAGACAGTGACAACTATTTCAGGGTGCTTTTTAGGGGAAAATATATTACACTTGAATGTAAATGAACCTGCAGTGTTGACTGTTATCAACCTAATGAACTAAAGTATACTCATTTAGAGAGGTGTGTGCATTCCAGGGCCATCAGAAATAGGGGGGTGCGTCCACCACAATATCGACAAAACCCCTCCCCCCCCTTCCTTCCCAGTTAGTAAATATATACATAATCAGCAGCATGTTCTTATCTTTTATTATGATTCGACACGTTCGCTGCACATTCAGAGCACAAGGACCAAACCAAACAAACTTTTCTTTCCACACAATATTTAATCTACACGTATTTCTTTGATGAAAATGTTCATTAAGGCGCTTTTATAAGACTATATACGTAAAGTTTGATAGTATTGTAATTTCGCATTACACACATCTTTGGAATAACCTGTGTTATGGTGTTAGTGCTGCCTAAGAAGTCATGTACATCCTGATTTCTGGTATCTCCTATAAATGTATCTCATATAACCATAAGGCATTGTATGTATTGTAATATAAGGGTATTTTAAACAAGATACAATACAGAATTTTTTTATGGAAATTCTAACTTGAAGATTGCAAAATTACCCTGATTGTGCTATAAACTCAGCCCAAATTATGGTTCTATAACAGTCCAATCATCCATTCAAATCTTATTACGTGGCGTGCGCACGGTCACAGATAATAAAGATTATGAAACAAAGCTGCATGCAGGGACGCTAATACAAACTATTAATGACATTCTTGCTGCTAAAAAAAATACATTACCTTCCTGCAGGACAGAGGACAAGAATCTGGACGACTGTCATTTCATAACAGGCAATTTAAAAGTGACCTCAACATTTTTAATAAGGCACATATAACTAGCCTGTAAATTTGAAGGAAATTTATGTGCAATACCTGAGAGGGGTTTGATTATAAAAATTATTAAAACTCAACCAAACATCATAAAAGGAGATAGAGGGAAGACCGATGAGACACTACTTCTACCGTCCTCCTGAAGGAAATGATGGTCAGCATGGTGTTTCATCACTCTTCGTTCTTGTGTCTTGCTTATTTTATTCTGGTATGAAGCACCTCAAATGGACATTCCAGGAACAGGAATCATCTGGGATGTGTTTCCCAGCAGTTACTCTAATACATGCTGTTAGAGAAGGTTCTTAGGTATTCTCAGGCTCTGAAAGATTCTCACAAAGCATGAAAGGCCCAGTCATGGGGATAACTCTCCTTGAAAACTGTCCTACCAATGTTAAAATGCCCTTGAGGACCAGATCAGTGGGTGCCATGGCAATGTTCTTGCTTTGTGGTCACAGATGTCCTTCATTGCCTGAATGTTACAGTGCAAGGTTGATGAGGACAAAGGAAGACATATTGAGAAACAAAAGATGGAAGAAATAGCCCACCTGCCAGATTCCAGCAAAAAGTCCCAGCATGCAACTTTTCTCTCCTGCCCTGTAACCTTGATTTGAGCTGATAAACTTGAATCTGATAGTCAGATGAGCTTGGTGCAGATGAAGTCCATGGTCACTGACGAGGTCCATAACAATTTAGGCTCGTACCTGGTTCCAAATCAGTGCGTCTCAACACAAAATCTTGTAGCCTCCACCCTGCACACATCTTCAGGGTGAGTAGCTGGTGAGTAACACGGTGCCATTGAGGCCGCTGGTGGGATGGCCATCAGTTGATGATAAGAAACTTCTCCATTCAGGACATGCGATGAATTGCCCTTGCAGAGTACTGAAGTCATTTGCGAACATCTGCAGCCACAACCATTTGATTCCCTTTTCATAACAGACCCAGATTTACTGAAAGCACACTGGGTTGCCATAGTTATAGTGCAGCAGTGGAAAAATACAACAAAATGTAAAAGTGAAATAAATAAGAGGTAGTGGTGAGGTACAGCCTGCTAATGAGCAAGGGCTAACTTATAGACAATAGCACAGTATTCATAAGATGCAGTGGTTTCATTTAACACATCGGAGGATCTGAAGGATGCAGTTTATTCTGTGCACAATTAGCATGTATATTTTTGGGCTGATGAGACTAAGAGTTTTGCCTGCAAAAAGAGAGGCGGTTATCCCCCTTATGGAAATATCTCAGCTATGTGACTTTGCAGGCTCCAAATCCGTGATTAGCAATCATGGCTCCCCTGGTCCTCGTGTTTTTCTGTCAGGTGTGTGCCTCAGACTGATAAAGTTTCCTCGTACTGCCAGGCATTTTCCTCAGATTGCCGAGTGAGAAGAGAAAGAGAGAAACATCGATGAACCCCTCTTAAAATGCACATCTGTGGATCCGACGGTCAGCTGCTAACGAAGGGTGAGAAGCGTGAATAACTGTGTATAGATCGTTGGAACAAAGCCCCAGCGAGGATATATAAAGTAAGAGAAGAGCGTAAGGCCGTCAGGACGCCGGATCGCCGGATGGCAGTGGAGAAGTCTAACCTTAGGGGGTTCACTGTGAAAGCTTGACGTGTTCGGCTGCGTGTGCATGCAGAACAACACAGGCTCCACATGGAAGCTGGGTGTCTGACTGGCTGGAAGTTTCTTATATGCTCTGGATATGGGGAGAAGACTACCTAACAACTGTGCAATACTTCTTAGAGAATTCAATATCAACCCTCGACGCTTGCAGCATGAATAAATCTCTTTGCAGCCCTTTGTTTATTGCCTTCCCAGGGAAAATGACCATTCCAGCCACATTTTAGATGTTTCCCTCTTTTCACCGCACGCTAAAATTGAAGGCCTCTTTGTGTACACGCAGCGGCATATTGCTTACCAATGCATTTTAAGTAGTCAGTTACAGATTAAAATTCTCCAGTGACTAAATAATAGTATACTAAATTAGATGCTAATAAAAGCCAAGTGTGCAGAGGAGGAAACAAAAATATCTGTCTGCACCACTTGAAGCTCTACCTATTGCCGCACAACATAACTCATCGTGCAATTTTTATGTGTAATCTGAGCAAAAGTGTTTTCTGTTTTTCAAGAGGGATTCATATTTTTATGAAGCCCTACTGACCAGTGAAAACAGAGCTTGGGCTATTTTTGCAAAGAGAAACACCAGTTGGTGTGGGCTGACAACAACACTGAGGTGGAATGAAGCAGCCGGAGAGAGATGTGGTTATGCTGGTGGGAAACAGGGGCTCTAGGCCCGAGAGGGTAGCTGGAGAAGGGCGGACGGCTTTGCCAAGGTGCGATTAGCGCACTCTGCCGCAGGAAGCGGGTGAGGGGAGGACATGATGGGGCCCGGCACTCCCAGCATGCTGCTATGGCAACCAGCATGATGTTCACGGGGTCAGCTGAGAACAAATTTGCAGGGTGGAGAGCCAGTGTCCCATCTGTAGGTGGAGGGAGTGACTATGGGTGAAGGGAGCTGTAAAGAGTACTTTGCTATTCTTTTATGGCACCTGAAGGACTCTTCAGCGTGAAAAAAAAGGAAACACACCACTATTACATAAACGGACACTCTGGCTTGCATCCAGGCTTAAAGCGTCGTCGCTTCACATAAGTTAAGATAATTGCGGCGTGCGATGCATGGATCCATCCTTTTATTCAGCGGACGACAAATCAAAATGACCCTGATAGGCGAGAATGAATCAGGCATCTAAATGCAGATGGAGTGAGTAATGGAAAGGTACAGTAGCACACTGTTATGGGGTCATTAGCAGCCACACAAACATGGTGAAACATCTGCTCTATCTCTGCATTCAGCAGTCCTAGGTCACTGCTTCCCAGATCTCCCGCAGATGTGATTTCATATATTCCCTAACTTTTTAAAATTCTTTTGCTATTTTGGGGATTTCAGACCTTCTGGTAAGTCATGAAAAAAATCACCATCTCATACAGGTCACAAAAACTGTGGCCCCTTCGCCTTTGATGTTGTTCTTGCATTTAATTTGTCTTCATCTGTCATTCCATCACTCTTTTTCATTCAGCTTTGAGGACTCCCGTACATATTGCCAGACCCCCGGCCTCACCACAGCAAAAAGGACCTTTCCGAAGGAGATGGTTTTGTGCAGAAAAAAGGCATCGCTGAGTAATTGCAAACAGGCACCAGGTTAGATGGGAGAAGTACAACCCGGCTATGTGTTTGAAGACTTGACGAGACACAAATCCTGCAGGTCTTTTTTGCATTTCCATTACAAAGCAGACTAATGGAGCTGCGATGAATAACTCGCAAGATCTCCAGTCCAAAGTTCCTGTCCTTTTAAAAAAAAAAGTACATTAAGAAACAATTCCTTTCTAAGAAATTATTCTCAAAACCGATGTTTCTTCTGTTTTGCACAAATACATACATACAGTCATGGCCGAAATTATCGCCACCCCTAGAATTTTTCCAGAAAATGCACCATTTCTCCCAGAAAATTGTTGCAATTAGAAATGTTTCGGTATACACATGATTATTTCCTTTATGTGCATTGGATCAACACAAAAAAGAGAAAAAAAGCTAAATTTGACATAATTTCACACAGAAAAATGGGCCAGACAAAATTATTGGCACCTTTTCAAAATTATGGGTAAATCGTTTTATTTCAAGCATATGAATGTGGCAAGAAACAGTTGCTGGCAATATAACAATCACACCTGAAGCCAGTTAAAATGGAGAAAATTGACTCAACCTGTTGTGTGTCTGGGGGCCACACTAAGCATGGAGAACAGAAAGGAGAGCAGAGAATTGTCTGAGGACTTGAGAACAAAAATTCTGGAAAAATATCAACAATCTCAAGGCTACAAGTCCATCTCCAGAGATCTTCATGTATCTTTGTCCACTGTAGCTAACCTCCCTGGATGTAGACAGAAGAGAAAAACTGATAAAAGACTGTAATGAAGGATAATCCGAATGGTGGATAAACAGCCCCAATCAACTTCTAAGCAAATTCACGCTGGTCTGCAGACTCAGGGTGCAACAGTGTCAGCTCAAACTATCCATCAACATCTGAACAAAATGAAACGCTATGGCAGAAGAGCCAGGAGGACCCCACTGCTGACACAGAAACATAAAAAGCCAGACTGGAGTTTGCCAATATGTACTTGAGGAAGCCAAAATCCATCTGGGAGAAGAAGAGACCAAGGTAGAGCTTTTTGGTAAAGCTCATTATTCTACTGTTTACAGAAAACAGAATGAGGCCTACAAGGAAAAGAACACAGTCAAACATGGTGGAGGTTCTAAGATGTTTTTGGGATGTTTTACTGCCTCTGGCACTGGATGCCTTGACTGTGTGCAAGGCATCATGAAATCTGAAGACTACCAAAAGATTTTGGAGCACAATGTAGGGCCCAGTGTCAGAAAGCTGGGTCTGCGTCAGAGGTCATGGGTGTTCCAGCAGGACAATGACCACAAATATACCTCTAAAAGCACCCAGAAATGGTTGAAGACAAAGTGCTGGAGAGTTCTGAAGTGGTCAGCAATGAGTCTGGATCTAAATCTGATTGAACACTTACGGAGAGATCTCAAAATTGCTGTTGGGAGAAGGCACCCTTCAAATCTGAGAGACCTTGAGCAGTTTGCAAAAGAAGAGTAGTTGAAAATTCCAGTTGAGAGGCTTGAGAAGCTTGTTGGTGGTTATAGGAAGCGATTGATATCAGTTATTTTTTCCAAAGGGCGTGCAACCAAATATTAAGTTGAGGGTGTTTGTCCAGCCGAGTTTTTGAGTTTTATGTGAAATTATGTCAAATTTGGCTTTTTTCTCTGTTTTTTGTGTTGATCCAATGCATATAAAGGAAATAATCATCTGTACACCAAAACATCTGTGATTGTAACAATTTTCCGAGAGAAATGGTGCATTTTCTGGAAAAAATCGAGGGGTGCCAATAATTTCGGCCATGACTGTAAATATCTTAAACCTGTAACCTTGCTCAGACAACAGAAATTACATTTACTTACCAAATTTCAAACACTGTAGCTGCTGGCCATAGATTTTACTGAGTCATGTTCTAAAAGTGAGATCAGATATTGAGCATTAAGCTCATTTTTTCATCCATGAAAAAAGTCATGGCCATGAGTCCTAAAAGCACCTCAGAAATTAATTCTGCACCCTAGACAAGAACAAAGCCATTTGGAGAATTGAACAAAACATAGTATAACAGTGAAAACAAGAAGTCCCAAATGAATTGAGTCCCCACAAAGGTATAATTACAAACATCTGTGTGTGCGTGCGTGCGCGAGTGTGTATGTGTGTGTGTGTGTCTGAGAGCCTCATTATATAAAAATATTTCAGTAAAATTTCTGCCATGGAAATATAAGCAGCTGTCTGAAAACCCAAAGAAAATTATCCTTATAAAATTATGTAATATTAGTAATAATGCACCATAATGGAACATATGGTGTACTTTCTCTTTGTTAAAAACTACATTGATAACTGTAAGTTTAAAGACAACTAAATGCTATAACACCAAATTAGGCCACTAAACCCTTAAAAGATAAATAAACACACCTAAAACCTATGTTGACCACATCCCTTCGATCCTCTCAGTTATTCCCAATTCTCCAGTCTCAATCAATCCAACTGAACCCTCTTTAAATTAGTGCAATTAGGGTCAGCAGGGTTCCATTAGAGGACACTTCTATCGTACGTTGTCAGGGGAATGCCACTGATGACCCAAAGCCAACTCCATGTGTTGTTCTACTTCAGGGGTCTCCAACAAGGGTCTCAGGTTAATACCAGGAACAAGTCTGGCTCATCAGAAGTCAGGTAGGATAGAAAATCTACTTTATAGAAACTCTCCAGGACTGCAGTTGAAGACCTTCTGTTAGCTTACCTAAATAACCATAAATGAGTATCAGAATATTGGTGTAAAACCTAAACTAACATAAATGGCTTGTGATGAAAATTATTTATATGATGTTGAAGAACTGAGAAGCATGAGTGGAACGTTTTAGACATTAGAATTTAACATCAGCACACATGTTAATGTTGCATGGAGAGAGGTCTACCTGATGTCTTTATTTATCAATATGGAGGACTATACCTGGAGAGTCTGGCCAGTTAATCATGTTACTGTCTAGAAAACGATTAAGGTATGTAAGCTGTCTTTGCCTTTTCATGGCTCAGAACCTGATACCTTTGTACCTGGCATTGATGATGCAGTATCACTTTATTTTTAAATATCCCTCAGGCTTGTGCCGCCCACCACAATCAGCAAGACTCTCATGGTGCAGCAGCAGAAGCGCTAAGGCTTTAGTGGTGCAGGGTCATCAGGTATGATTCACTGTGTGCAGAAGTGTCACAGGCTCACTGTTCCTTTGTTGGCGTTAGACTTGTTAATTCATCTACAGCAATGTCTCTCAGTCCGGTCCTCGGGGACCCACAGCTAGTTTGTATTTTTGCTCCCTCAAAGCTCCGTTGTTACATCTGCAAAAACATTCACTGTCTGTGGGACCCTAAGGACTGGATTGGGAAGAGGCAAATTGCAAAAGTGTGCTCTGACCTCTGACCGCTTGTGTGTTAAGGTATAGATAGAGGCTGTTTTTAATGCAGGAGTCTGGGCACAGATGCTGGGTAAACACAGCCATTAATAAGCCCAGACTTATGTTCCAACTAGTTTTGTGATGCACAGATAGATGTAAGAAATGGGCCTAAAACCCACAGTGCATGCGAGTTTCAGTGGCTGAGGTTCCCTTGCCCTGCTCAGATTGTTCTGTCCAGTCTTAATCTCCCCCCAAGGATCAGGCGCCTTCTCCAGTATCTCTCTGTGTTTATCTGCTGTGCATTTCTTGAAGTACCTCCTCACGTCTGTCAGTCCTGTGACAGGAGGTACTTCTTGACCCCATGAATGTTTAACCAGCTATGCAGACATTCTTAATTCAGCGTATCGCCGAGTGGACATGTGTCTTCTGTATGACTTCGAGTTCACATTTCCAAGGGACACAGCAGAGAAACATTTGGTTTAATCTGTGGGGTGAGCGATGAGAATCTGTGCATCGATCACATTCATAAGCATCAGATATTGGCCAACACTGGATAATAATAGTAGTAAATAAATGAAAGGACTATATGGATAAATAAAAGGACAAAATGTGTCCAGATGGCAGACAAGATGTCTCTCTGAGAATTCATTCTTTGTTTTCTTGTTTTTTTTTTCATCTTTCTTGGCTTCCAGAGTCTGGTTTGGCTGTTGTCACTCCTGTGCTCCTACAGATTAAAGCCCTATCTGTCCAAGCTGTGACATGGACTATAACAAGAGATCCAGAGTGAACGTGAACAAAGTGACCATGATCTAGGTGAAAGTAAACAAGGTGAACAGAAATGCCACGTTGTCTCCAGGTCTCTCTCACTGCCCATCTTGCTAATAATTAAAGTATTTTCTATAATACACTGGCTAAATATTACACACACCATCATCACCAGCATGTGCCTGTAAAGCACTAGATCATTAGGATGCTTTGTACATGAAGGAACTTTCATCCAGGCGTGTGGTGAGTAAATCGCACCCAGCTGTCCTCTTAACTTAACAGGGACATTAGCGCATAAGCCAGCTGGGCTGAAGCATTAAAGAAGATACTAGAATGTTACCATACATCAGGCTTGCCTCATTTACACAGAGTGACTGTCCTTTAATTATTCATTTTTTGTTTATCGGTTATCAAGTGGGGCGTCTGCACCTAAGATGTGCTTCTCATGGTGGCATATTGAGCCACGTCCTAAATTTGCCAGATTATTTGTTTGCTAAAAACTCCTCAAGGAAATATTTTCTGTTTTTACTTCACTCATGTCCACATCAGTACCACACCATATAACACGCTCCTGCATGACCATGGGTGGTACACTGCCTTGGCAGGAAGCATCATTACTTGTCACCCCCAGGTCTGTATTTGAGTGTGGAGTCTGCATGGTCTCCCTGCGTCGTGTGGATTTCCTGTTGACACTCCGCTTTCCTCCTGGAGTCCGAAGACATGCAGTTAGGCCAAATGGCATCTTTTTCTGCCCATAGTGCATGACTCTGACTCTGTGCCTGAGTGTGTGTGTATGTACCCTGCGATGGACTGGCATCCCATCCGGGGTGTGGCCCAGGCTGCCTGGGATAGGGTCCAAACCCCTCCCTCCTAACCCTGACCAGGATAAGCAAATAGAAGATACAGGAATAACTTACACATGAAAAGACGCTGCATATATAGCAATATAACAACAGTGTCTTAAATTTTTAATTTGCCATTTAGCAGATTAAAATAAGATGATCTTTGTTAATCCTAGGGGGAAATTTCATGACTACCGTTTCAGTGATTAACACATTTTATAATTTAGTTTGGTTTTGTTGCACCATAGACCCACTGTTGTCAGTGTCATTTGTAAAGAGAATGCTGTTAAATTAGTGTAAATTGCCACATCTCGCCGCAGCAATACCTGTCTCCTCACACATTTGACTCACTCTGTGATTCTACAAACTTTGCAGTGCAAACTTTGTTTGAAAGCCTGCAGCTGACAGGACAGGCACTCCACTAACAGAGAGAAGTCAGAAAACTGTAGTGATAAAAATATGGCATGTGTCTTTAGAATCTATTTTATAGTTTATATAAGGCATTGACAAGCCTTTTGGAAGAGGTGTTCAGCAGGTCATCCAGATAGGTAAACATTTATTTATTTAGCAGAAACTTTTGTCCAATGCAATGTGCAGGAGAGAAAAGCTTAGGGTCAGAGAGCAGGTTGAGCCAGTATCGAGTGCCCCTAGAGCTGTTAAGAGGGATATGATTACTCTGTGGAATACAGGAATTGAACCAACAACCTTTGCATAAAGATCCATAACTAACTGAGCTGACCACTGCCCCCTGCTGTTGTACATATTCTGAATATAGTGCTGTAATGTAAATAGATGCTTCAAAATGCAAGTAACTTGAATTCAGATGATAGGAATGAATTCTTGGTAAGCTCCATGTAGATGACCTGCTTTGACGTGTTTTCATACTGGAACAAGCAGAGCCTTTTGCAGCCAACAATGGCCTGCATGCTCCAGTTCTGTTCTTGGCAAAAGCAGAAGATTTTCATTCCACTCATCCATCCATTTCTGTTTTTTAATGCATTTACTGTAGTGACCATTCTCCTTGTCTTTTAGCAGGAGAGTATTGTTGCTACATTCAGGAATTATAGAGCTTTTCAGAGCTCCCAAGCTTTGAGTAAAAATAACTTTACAAATTACCTACATTTCTCAAGGGGCTATTGAGATCTCCATGTTGTTTTACGCTAGTATAGCACAACAATGAAAGCTTCTCTGTCGCGGAGTTTAGGTCTCAGCCACAACTTACCGTGTGGCCTCTCTGTGTCACTGCATCATGTTACCAAAACAGTTCGGCAAGTCCAAGGCACACAGCTCCTATCTTTGGTCAGACACCAGAGAGTTTTCCCTGGCACAAACTACACTGTGAGCCTGCAGTCCTTTGGATATAATGAACTTCTACCCACCAGCCTTTTCAAAAAGCTGATAAACACCACAGTAGCTAAATCAAACAAACTGTCTTTGTTGACCTTTCACACTTTTAATACATTCCCCCAATCTGTCTGACGTCCACAGTAACTGAATGCTTGAAGAGTGTCTATTTTATAATGCAAGGCTGCATATTAATGCAGGGAATACAGCCCTTTATAATTCTGCACTACAGATTGCAATGTTTAGCTGTGTACAATGTGGCAAGGGACTGAGTACCAAGTTATTTAGGTCCATTTTGCATATTCGTATATCAGCGTTAAACGGCAACACTGTATACATGCATCTAAAGCATATGTACAGCCTGCAAATGTATAACATAATATTAAAATTCCAGATACATCCAAAAGATGTTAAATACTAAACTGCAAAGTTCCTTGTTTCCCTGGGATTAATTTGAATTTTAACAAAATGCTTTGCATAATTTAGGTCATATAACAAAATTCATTGCATGCTATAAACTATGAACTACAAATTGTGACGGCAAGTGAGAAATCAGTAACATTAATAATAATGTTCAGTATATACTCTATATAATCCTTTAGTTAATCATTGATTATTTGAAAATGAATTATGCATGCAGTATTATTAATTGTAAGGGGAAAACCAATGATATTTTGAAACAGCTACCATTCCATTGCCATTATCCATCCATCCATTTTCCAACCTGCTTTACCCTATTGGGTCACGGGGGGTCTGGAGCCTATCCCGGAAGCAACGGGCATGAGGCAGGGAACAACCCTGGACAGGGGGCCAGCCCATTGCAGGGCACACTCACACACCATTCACTCTCACATGCACA